>JANHAA010000107.1:0-137323 GCA_026225975.1 Clarireedia hainanense
TAATAAAGTTTATAATAAAGTTTATAATAAAGTTTATAATAAAGTTTATAATAAAGTTTGTAAGTCTAAGTAAGAAGATTTTTAAATAAATCAAGAAGATTTAATAATATATTTTTATATATAAAATAGTACAATTTACAATAGAGTATAATCTAGAAACTATCTAACTATCTTTCTAAATACAAAAATCTATTTCTAGGAAAAGTATTTTATATCTATTATATATTTAGTCTCTATATCTCTTACTTAGAATTAGCTAAGTGAATATTATCCTCTTTATACTTTAAATTAATACTTTATACTTCAAAATTATATATTTTCTTTATAGTCTAACTTTATAATATATTATAATCACTTACTTTTAATCTAACTTTATACTCTAGCTTTACTTAACCTCTTACTTTAAATTATTAAAATATATTTCTATATTGTTTTTATAATAATCTTTACTATTATACTTTGTATTTATATAATAGGCTATATAAATACAAAGTATAAATTCTATAATATTCTCGAAAGAAATTTATATAGAAGCTAGATAGATTAATTTACTACTTTAGATTAAATACTTTTAACTATATTTTCTTAATAAATATAAATTCTCTTTAAATAAATATATATTCTATTACTATTAGTACTACTAGCTAGTTTATATTTAATCTACTTAGATTGAATATTATAGTTAGAAATACTATTATTTTCAAATTCCTAGTATTGAACTATACTTTAATTTAGTTATTACTTCTAAATCTATATATTTATAATTTTAATAAAGGTATTGATATTAGCTTTAAGTAATATAATCTAAGTAATATATTAGGAAAATTCTTTGTAGAGTATTATATCGAAAACTCTAATTTATAATAATTCTTCTACTTTTAGACTTATAATATTTTATATTATAATAATAGTATAGTATTTGCTTTGAATCTTAGAACTAAATTTAGAGTATTTTTATAAGCTGCGATAATATATCTTACTACGATATAAACTTCTAATTATTTTTATAATTCTATCTATCCGACTACTTCGCTTTATATAAATAAAAGTAATATCGTTATAAATATAAATTTATTTACTTATCTAAGTTTATCTACCTCTTTACTAAATTGTTATATAACTACTCTTTTAATTATATCGAGTTTACTAAAAATAAGTACTATTAGTTTAGAAATATTAGTAACTAGTAAAGAATATAAAGATAAGTAAGAAGGATTCAAATTGATATTATTATTATTATTATTTATAATAATAACTAGAAATTTTCTTTACCTTAACTTTTATATTTAAGATATTAAACTATTAAGCTTTTATAAGAAAAATAAGAATTAAAAATCTTCCTTTCTAATTAGATTTCAAATAAATTATATTTTATTTTATATTAGTTATAGAAATTTATATAAAGTTATAAACTTTATAAAATATTTATTCTGATATATATATATAAATTTCTTTATTTTATAAATAGACTATATCTATTAGTAAATAGACTAGATTTATAACTAAACTAGTTAATTAGTTAATAGATATAATTAATATATTAAATAAAATATATTTATTAGATTATATTTATAAACTTATTTTTAACCTCCTTAGAGAAGTTATCGATAATCTAAGGAAGTATTAGCAAAGTTATCTAAGGTATTAACAAGGTTATATAGAGTATTAACAAAGTTATCTAGAATATTAATAAGGTTATCGAGAGTATTAATAATATTATCTAGAGTATTAACAAAGTCTTCTAAAGTATTAACAAGGTTATATAGAGAGTTACTAATAAGATTATAATCAAGTAGTCTATTTATAAAATAAGGAAATTTATAAAATATATATATTCAAACTTTGAGTTATTATAAAGTAAGTAGAGTAATCTTATTTATTAATTAAACTAGGTTATTAGTCATTTATTTTAATACTTTAAATTATTTTAAAAAACAATTATTTATATAGCTTTTCTCTTTTATACTAATTACTTTTCTATAGTTTATAATCTTGTAATTTCTTTTCTATAGTCTAATAAAATTACTAAACTAATATTACTAACTTCTTATATTCTACTTTTAACTATATAAAACAATATTTACCTCTTCTACTTAAGAATAAGAAACCTTAGTAATAAAACTTTATAATTATATAGGATCTACTAGTTAATAAATATATATTAAATTGTTTATATTCGAGATCTCTATATTCTTTAAATATTATAACTCTATTTATTAGAGCTTAGTTAAACTTAGAAAGAAGGTTCTAAACCTAACTTTATATAACTATAGAAGTTTTATTTATAAAGATAAAATAGAGTATTACAAGGAATTTAGATTATAGTATATACTCTTCTTTAGAAATAGAATATAAGTCTTAGTTATATTAAGTCTTTCTAGAAGTTTAGATATACTTAAAGCTAATAAAATATATATGAATAATAGTATATAATACTATACTACCTCTATATCGAAATAACTAGAGATATATTAATTAAATATAAAATATATTTACTATATATATTTTCTGAGTTATATTATAACTACTAAGTATTTTATAGAAGTTATATCGAAAATATAATCTTAATAATAGATTGTAGTATTAAGTTTATTTATTAAAGTTCTAAATAAAGTAGTTAAGTAATTATTTTTCTTCAATTTATTAACTTATCTTAAATTATAAAATAATTACTTCTATAGTATTATATACTTAATAACCTTAAAACAAGCTAGACTAATCCTTGTAGCTATAATAAGTATTATAATATCTATAAGTCGAAGTATTAATAGTAGTATATATCTGAAGTTATACGAATTTATCAGAGTTTAGGATAAAAGGTTATTATAATTAATTTTAATATTAATAGGTTTATTATAGTTTGCTATTCTTACTACTTATATATAATCTGATATTAATACAAAGTAAATATTATTAGCCTAAAAGATACTTCTTCTACTTCTTTTAGTAGATATTATCTAGATTATAATAATAAATACTTAGTTTATATATATAACTTCGAGGTTTAATATTTAGTAGTGAAAAGATATAAGTAGTTTAATTATATATATATAGTTAATAGAGAATATATTTCTAATATATATATTATTATTACTTTAAACAGAAATCTATTAATAATTATCTAGTTTCCAAAAGTCTTTTCTATAATTTAGATAAACTAGGTTCTATAATAGCTTAGTCTAGAAGTGTTTTCAACTTTATTAACAAGTATAAGTTATTAGTTTATATTTTAACTTTATAAAGTTATACTAATACTTATTATTATATAAAGTTTCAGTATATTACTATTTTCAACTAAAGATTATTAGAGAATCTTTACTAGTACTATATATATTAGTAAGTTGAGAAGTATAAAGATTATACTAATAAGAAACTATATATATACTAGTATATTAAGAATTAATAGATATAAGGCTTATTTATCTAAGTTATACTACCTCTAGAAGCTAGGCTCAAAGTTATATTAGTTAGTATAAACAGATTTATTATTAGTAAAATAAAAGTAGTAGGAAATATATTATATAATACTATTAAATATTATATAACCTTACTATTTTCTTTGATTACAAAGACTATATATTTTAGATATAATTTAAAACAATAATGAATTTAGAGTTAGTAGATATTTTATATACTTAAATCTAGTAGTTAATACTAACTATTATAAATAGTATAAAAGTTTTAAGAGGGTTTTATATTTTCCTTCTATATAAGTAATTTATCTTGATTTTTTAAAGTATTTCATTTATATAATATTTCAGAAGTAGATATTACTAGTTACTACTATTATAAAAATATAAAACTATAATATAGTAGATATATTAAAAGTAGTTCTTTAACTAGTAAGAGAATATTCTTTATTAACTCTCTTATTAGTTTAGAAAGATACTATTAATAGAATTTTTAAAACTTATTTCGAAAATTTCAAAAATTTCAATATTCTAAGAATATAGTTATCTAAGAGTTTATATACTCTAAAACTTAGAGAATAGTTTAATAATAAAGTAATAATAGAATATATATATTTATTAAGTAATATATATCCGAATATATATATAGCTAATACTTTTATATTAGAGAAGTTAGAAATAAAATATAGTCGATTTATTAATAAAAAAAATTATTATCAATTGCTTACTAACTAAGTAATTATTCTAATAAATCTAAATAGTACTTATTAGACTTTTGTATATATATAGCTAGAAAGCTTAACTTAACTAATTATCGAGTATTATAATAGTAATATTCTTTATAAATTAATTAATATACTACTTTGAAATCTTATAACTTAGATTAAGAAAATATTCCTACCTTCAATTAAATATAAGTAGTAAAGATATACTAATCTATAATAAGAAAATAAGTATAACTATAATATATTTATATTGATAGGTATAAGAATAAAGGTAATAGATTAGTATATACTTTCTCAAAAGGAGATTAACAAGATAATTCCTATAACTCGATATAAAATCTTTATAGAGATTATTACTAGTTACTTAAATCCGATTAACAATAATCTAAAAATATATAAGATAAATATTAGTATAGATATAATTAAGTAAAATATATTTTAAAGTAGTATACTTAAAGCCCTTTCAGTATATTAAATAGAAGTAGATAGTTAAAAATATATTTTATTAGATATAGTACTATTGAATTTAGAAGAGTATATAAGATTATATTCTTTCTAGAAATTAGAGATCGAGATCGAAGATTTATTTTCTTCTATATAATTAATAAGTTTAGAAAAGTAAGAGAATCTACTAGTATATAAAGAATTAAAAATCCTATTAATTATTATTTCGAAATCTAGTTTTAAAGCTAGTTCGAGAAATCGCTAGAAGAAGAATAATAATATAATCTATTTAGCTAGGAATAACTTTACTACTAAGAATATATTGATTAATAATCTTAAAACTATAACTATAGTTTATAAAGCTCGAAGTTCGAAAGCTTTTAAAGATCTACTTCTTACTTTATTATAAACTAATATATAGTTAGATAAGTCTATAAAGTAGAATATATAGTATTATTATATCTAACTAGTATTTACTTGTTAATAAGCTACTATATATACTAAATACTCTAGTAGCTATAGATATATATAAATCGAGTAGATATAAAAATAGCTATAATTAAAAAGCTTAGCTAAGTAAATAAATACTAAATATAAAGTTATGAAAATATTTGTAAAAAGATATTTATTTTGATTAAAGTTGATAAACTATATATTTCTCTTAATATATAAATATTATAAAGTTATATTATATACTAATAATAAGTTAACCTTATCTTTAAAGAGGATATTAGATTCTTATTATAAAGAGTATTTCTATAAAATCTTATCTAGAATTAAAGATCTATTGATTAGTATTATAAAGAATTTAGAAGTTGTAAGTTTATTATACAAAGCCTTACTAAGGAATAATTTACTAGAATATAGATTCTCTATTGAAAGTTATTTTAGTAAGAGTTAGATAAGTTTTGAAAAAATAGTTAATTTAAACTTAGTTCTAACAAAAGTAGTAATTCTACTTAGTTAAATATTTTATATTATATATAGAAAAAAAATATAATATAATATTAAAAAATTATAACTACTTTTTATTTTGGATTATAGAAGATATATAAGTAATATTCTAATAAGATTTAAGTAAAATATAAGTACTATTTAAGTATAATAAAAAAAGTATATTTTATATAAATAGAAAAGGAAAAATATATATAGTATAATATATATAGAAGTTTGATTTAAAAGTAATTTTACAAAATAAAAAGTATCTGATTAGCTAATTTAGTAGATTATAAGTTTGAATTTAAGTATAAAACGAATTATAAATATTTATATTATATTTATATTATAGTATAATTAGGAATATTCTATAAAAGTGAATATAAAGTTGAGTAATTGAAAAGGCTAATAATATAAATTTTATATTATATATAGTTATTCTCTATTTAGAACTTTACTTTAAAGAGGTATAATTATATTTTTATACTTATTTTAATTATTATAGAGTTTTAACTTAAAGGCTTTTATATAATTATTAGTATAATAAAAGGTTTTTAGTTATTGATTTTAGTCTTTTTAGTTTTACTATACTAAATTAAAACAATTTCTCGCGTCTAAGAGACTAGTTAATATATTAGAAGATTAGTCAAAGTATAAAGGGATCTATTTTTAAGTAAGTAAAATATATATATTTTTTCTTATAACTTAAAGCTCTATAAAAGACTAATTTAAACTAAGGCTAAAAAGTAGCTAGTATTAAATACTTAAACCTTGTAATATTAGTAAATATAATCTATACTTTTACCTCGAATAAATTCAATTTTTATTAATTAAATATTGTATATACGAATTATTAGTATTTACTATTATAATTTTATTAACTTACTAATATATAAAATCTAATCTAAGTATATTAAAAATAAAATTTAGAATAAAATAAGAATACTCTAATTTAACTTCTAGTATTTTTCCTATAACTAATATTCTTGTAACTTTGCTTATAGCTCTATTATAATCTTAGTAATACTTATTAATTTTCGTTTATTCTTTATCCCTTAACCTTTGTAATCGCTTTCAGTATTATTATCTAATACTATTATCGAAGAGCTTAGTAACTTTATAGTAGGTTTAAAGGAAATTAGAGATAGTTATAATCTAAATCTCTATTCTATTTAATTAGTAGAGAAGTATAGCCTAAATATATCTACTCTCTTTTATTACTCTATATCTATATTACTATTCTTTATATATTACTCTCTTTACTACTATATATTAGTTATTTAGGAATATAAAGATATTATTAGAAATTTACTTATATCTCCTTATATTATTATTTAGCTTTCCTCCTAGTTATTTTAGTATCTTGAACTTTAGTTATTAGGTTAAGGATAATAGATCTTAGCTTTTTAGTAATTTTCTATTTATTATAAGCTTTTTATTCTTTTTCTATAATATAGGCTTGAAAATATTGTAATTAAATATAAGTATAATTATATTTAAAAGTCTTCTTCTTCAAGTAATTAAATAAAGTCTTTATATAATACTTAGTTATTTCGATCTAGTTTTCTATAAAGCTAGTTTCGATATCTTTGATAAAGGATTAAAAAGATATTTTAAGTCTAGTAAAATCTAAGTAGATATAAAGTAAAGAGAAAGTTGATATAAGTATTTAGAGTTAAATAAACAATTAAGTAAATAAATAATTTATAAAAAGAAGATAGAGAATAAAGAATATAAAAGAGCTAGTTATTATATTCTCTAGATTGAAACTTGTTTTTAAATAGATATATATAGTTATAAGTTTTGATTTGTTATAAACTATATAGTTTATAAATTATATATACTATATATTATATTTACTAGGATTATTTAAAGGTACTATATAAAGAAAGGTTCAATTTAAAAATACTCTAATTAAAATAGAAATAAATATATATTTATAAACTTCTACTTATACTACTTAATCTCTAAAACTTATTAACGTTTTATTATATTACTACTATAATTACTACTAGAATACTAGCTATAATAAATAAGCTAAAGCTCGATATTATAGTAGAAGTTCTAATATTTATATCTTTACTACTTATATTCGAACTCGAATTAGAAAGTATATCTATCTTTATTATAAATATATTATATAACTACTAATAATTAAAGAGTCTATATTATTACTATAATTACTACTAGAGTACTAATTATAATAAATAAGCTAGAGCTTGATATTATAATAAAAGTTCTAATATTTATATCTCTATTATTTATATTCTAACTTGAATTAGAAAGTATACTTATATTATAGATATAGAGCTTATAATTATAAGTTTTGATTTATTACTAGCTATATAGTTTATAGACTATATATACTACTTATCTATTTATTATATTTGCTAGGATTATTTGAAAGTACTATATAAAGTAAGTTTCAATTTAAAAATACTCTAATTAAAATATAAACAAAAGTGTATTTAGAAACTTCTACTTATACTACTTAATCTCTAAAATTTATTAATACTTTATTATATAATTACTAGCGGTTAGAGGAGTTTGTATTATTATTATAGTTACTATTAGTATACTAGCTATAGTAAATAAGCTAGAGCTCGATATTATAGTAAAAGTTCTAATATTTATATCCTTACTACTTATATTTGAATTCGAATTAGAAAGTGTATTTATCTTTGTTATAGATATAAAGCTTATACTTAAAGTATTGATTTCTACTAGAGATAATAAAGATAGTAAGCTAGATTCTTATATTAAGTTAAATATTTCAAAACTAGAAGATCTGTTATTAGAAGTAAAAACTAATAATACTATCTTTTCGAAGATATATATAGAATCTGTATTTAGTATAATCGTTACTAAAAGAGAAAGCGAGGATATAGTAAATATTAAAGCTAAGTTTATATTTATTCTAAATTCAGTTATAATTACTAAGCTTATTATAGTTATTAACGATTTAGTAATAGTTATTAAAGAAGTAGCTATTACTTTTAATATAAAGTAAGATATAGTACTATTATTCTAGATATCGATTAATATTGTATTAACACTACCTTCTTCGAGGGATATTTTTATATAGCTAGTTATAGACTAGTTTGAATATTCTCTAAAAGAAGAAGATTAATATACTAATATTAAATTGGAGTTAATATATCTAAACTATAAGCAAGTAGTAAGTCTATTCAATACTTCGAGTAATATCGAGACTTTAGCTAGTTAAGTTATAGAATATATTATTAGTTTAATTATAAAGGTAATAAGTATAAAGTCTTTATCTGAAAATAGTAAAACTAGTTTATAAGGATTTTGAATAATATTCTTAATTCTAGATTATATTAGTCTTGTTAGTTAGATAATTATATATTAAATTAAACTTACTTTATAATTATCTTCTTACTTACTATAATAATAATAAGAGGAGAGAGAATATATATAGAAGATATACTAAAAGTATATATTAAACTTACTAAGAATATTAATATTATAAAAGACTTTATAATAAGAATATTAGTAGTAATATAATATAATGATTTTATAAAAATATACTAATATAAATTATAAATTCTAAGTACTATTATACTATTATTTAACTTTATAACGATATTTTATAGTTAATTGATAGATAATCTTTAAATAGAAAGTTCAGAGATATAGATCTTGAAAAACATTATTTTATTATCTATTTACTACTTTGAGGCTTATAGTATCGATATAGGGATTGGTTTGTAAACTATTACTAGTCTTAGTACTAATATATAAATATAGACTTTGCTTATTATATAAAGCTTGAACCTCTAATACTAGGAGAATATAGTAATTCTAATATATTTATTATAATTATACTTATATAAAATCTAGAATTTAACCTTTATAAGATATATCTAGATTCAACTTAAACTTCTACTACTCTACTATTAATTTATACTATTAATTATATTATATTATTTCAAATTATCAGATCTTCTTTTTATAATAAATAGTTTATTCTTTTATATAAACTAATATCTTCCTTTTTTATTATAATATAAAGTTATCTTTCAGATTAACTATTAGAGTAAAACTTTGAAAACTCTATTCCGTTAAATTAAATTATTAAAACAGATTAGTTTACTAATACTAAAGTAGACTTTGACTTTAGTAACTTCGACTTCAAAGTAAAGATCTTGATAGTATCTATAATAATAAAGTCTAATACTAAATTAATCTAAAGAACTATATAGATCGAAATATACTATTACTAATATAAGTAATCTAAAATATATATACTTTATACTTTGCTTTATTATACTTATATCTAATTATAAGTAGCTTTGAAATAATAATAAGTAAACTTCGAAAACTTATTATATAGAGAGAAAGAGTGAAGACTAAATAGAAAGTTTATATATTATTTAAAGCTAAGTTGATTTTAGTTAAGAAGATAATTAAAGATATAAAAGAAAGCTATAAAACTAAGTTAACTATTTTAGAAGAGAAATATAAGGAATTAAAAGAAAAGTATAAAGTTTAAGAATTTATATTAAAAGAGTTATATAAAGAGATAAAAGAACTAAAAGGCTAGGTTAATTAAGTTTACAAGTAATTAAAATACCTTTTATATATACTAAGTAAGAAGGATAACTATTAGTATCCTAAAGTAGTAGTTAGCTTATATATTTTAATTATTCTAGATATATAATATATTCTATTTTATATTTATTAATACTCTACTTTATTAATTAATATATAAGTCTGAGCTATATTAATCCTAGTATTATAGTAATATTATATCTTTAATAAAGAATAGTTGTATTTATAGTAAAGTATAATAATATAAAATATACTTATTATTATATAAAGTTTCGGTAGATTACTATTTTCAACTAAAGATTATTAAAGAACTTTTATTTTTACTAATACTTTCTAAGTCTACTTATTGATCTATACCCTCTATACTAATATAGTATAGTTTATTTAGTTAACAAATATATTATATTATAATACTTTATCTTAGTGTTTTTATAAGCTTAGTACTTTAGTTATACTTAAATTGAGGACTTTATTTTTAAAACTAAGTATATTCAAACCTTGTAAATATATATATAATATAAAGTAGTAAAATATAGATCCTTCTATTTACAATTTAATTAAAAAAGTATATAATAGATTTTAGCTTTTAATAACAATTACAAAGTATTTTAGTAAAGTTGTAAATAACTTAGTATATATTCTCTAGTAGTTGTCCTTTCTATATAATAGACTAATAATATAAGATAATATTATAAATTCCCTATATTTTTTATAAAGCTATATTATATAAGTTAGTTAATAAAGAGACTAAGTTAAAGGAAAGAAACTTTTAATAGTTTATATATATTGTCTTTATAAATAAAGTATATTTTATAGAAATCTAAGAATTCGGGAGATAGTTTAAAATAAGTATCTAAATCTTTACTATTTATATTTCCTAATAGTATTTTCTACTATAGTATATAGTTTTCTAGTTACTTCGAGTTTCGAGTAATTATATAGATCGCGAGATTATTTAAATATTATATATCCCTATTATTATTAGTATAACTAATTCTTTATAAAATTATTTTAAACTTAAAGCTAGTTAATTAAACTTTCCTATTATATTTAAAAAAGATATTCGAAGTCTGAAAGTTATTATAAATAAGTTTAATACTTACTTTATAAATTCTCTTATAAAAGTAAGATAATATATTGATTATCTAACTTAGTATAGCTATAAAGTAATATTCAATAAGATTGATAATACTATAAATAATATCCTTCAAAAATATATCTGATAACTTCGATCTTATATAAAGATTTATATTATATTTAAAGATATATAATATATTTAGAAAGAAATTATTATTACTAAGTACTTAAGATAAATCTACTAATTGTAATTTCTTTAGAGTATAGCTCTATATTATATATAATTTTAGAATATATTTAGAAGAATTACTATCTAGAAAGTTCTTCGAGTATATAACAAATATTAAATTTAAATATCCTAATATTAAGTCTTTCTAGTAATTAAAGTCTTCTTAGTTTATACTATTATAGTTCTATATTGTTTCGAGTGATTTTTAGAATAATAAGTAGTTATTTCTAAAGACTATATTAGTTTCTTAAACTACTTTATTTTACTAAGATAAAGTTATATTTAAACTAGAATTTAAAGTAAAGTCGTTTTAACTAGTTAATTTCCAAGCTTACAAAGTTATTATATTCGATATAAGGCTTAATAATAAGAGTAATAACTATATCAAAAAAAATATAGAAAAAAGAATTATAAGAGATAAGTATAATAGAAAGTAAGATAGACTTTGTTTAAATTTCTATATATAGTAATATAATATTATTAGATATAGTTAATATAAAAAATACTTCTTTTTAGATTATCTAGCTTTTTGAAAATAAAAAACTGATTTTGAGATCTCGACTTTAAACTAAATACTTAGTATAGAGTTATCTAAAAGTAATATATAAAATAGCGAAAAGCTTAGCTTTGATAGTTTCAAATATATTATAAATATATTTTTAGTAGATCTATAATATATTTAAAGTTAATATAGTTAATATTCGAAGTTAGCTATATAAGTTTATTATTATAGAAATACTATTAAGTTTATAAAATCTTCGATAACTTATTACTAAATAAATAGAAGTTATAGATAATTATATTTATTAGATTATAAACTAAAACCTAACTATTAAGAAAGACTAGATTCGAGTTTTGAATATAAAAGATAAGTAGTAGTAAAGTTTAACTATATTTAAATCTTGATACTATTATAAACTCTAAACTTATTTTTTATACTAACTATAAACTATATAATCTTACTTTACTAACTATTAATACTTTTGAAAATTCTAGTAATATAAAGTCTTAAATACTCTATTATATAAGAGAATCTAACTTTACTATTATTATATATTAAGTATATAGAAAGTTGATATTATCTTTTAATACTTTAATATATTTTTTTATAAACGATCTAGAAGACTTATCTAAAGTTATTGAGATTTTGACTAAAGAGTTAATAGATATATAAAAGCTCTTTTCCGATTTTCTAATATCTATACTATCTAAAATCTTGATCTTTAAAAATACTAAATCAGAAATAAATATAAAATATTTCGAGAAAGATATTACTAAGAAATTTCTCTTCTTATTAAATTAAGAAGTTGTAAAAAAATAAGAAAGAAGGTTAAAGAAAAGTAAAATAGATATATTACTAGGAAATCAATTTAATAAAATAGAAGTTCTAAGTCTTTTAATTTTAATCTCTTTTTAGTAAGTATAGATACTTTTTAAAGAAAGACTTTTTTATAAATCTAATATTATATAAGAACTTTGTAATAACTATTAATTTATATTTTCTATTTACTACTTCTAAATATTCTTTTATTTAGTAATTAATTACTTCTATATTAAGAATAATTTATAATTTAGTTTTATTAAAGTATCTTATACTTTAAATTCTTTATTTAAAGACTATTTTGTTTATTTTACTTATTTTATATAGAATATTGAAAGAAAATAAATTTTAAACTTCATTATTCTAATTATCGTATCTATATTAATATTTGATAATTATCCTTTAGGAATATATAATATAGGACTTTTAAATTTATAATTATAAAGATATACTTATAAGTTTCTAATATTTCTACCTCTATTTATTTTCCGAAAGTTCTTTTACTAGATATATCTTGAGATTAACCTTTTTAATTACCTTTAAATAGCGAGAGGTATTAAGTTATTATTCTACTAATATTTATATATAGTAGTTAGTTATATTGATAATAGAAGAGTTTATAAATAAATACTTTCTAAATTCGATAATAAATAGAAGAAGATATTTAGTAACTTTATATATTTCTCTTATATAACTTGAAAGCTAGAGAATAATATAATATACTATTATTCTCTTTATAATAAATATATAGTTATTTTTAGCTAGGAGATTAATTACTATATATAGACTTTTTCTATCAATACTTATCTATTTTATAAAGTAGAAAATATTAGAATATTCCTTTTGAAGTTTAGTACTACTAGGATAAGATCTATTATAGTAGAAGGAAGTAGAATTAAAAGTATTATACTTCTAGTATTTTTTAAAGAATTAGAGAATATAATTACTCTTTCTACTAGTATATATAAGTATTTCGATTTAGTTTTTAAAAGTAGTTTAGATATATTATATAAATACAACTTTATAATTCAACTTATTAATATTATTTAAATACCTTTATTATACTAAAGTTATTTCTCAATAAATAGTTTATAAACAAATACTTTACTAAGTTTCAAAACTTATTATATTTTATCTTTTGTAAAAGAATACTATTCGAGAAAAGATTTTTAGTACTAAAATTTATTAGTTATATTCTCGAGATAATCTTTGCTATTATTACTAATAGTCGATATAGTTTAGTAAAAATTAACAAAGTTTTATAAAAGACTTTCAAAATAGAATTATTCTTATTTAAAGTTGCTACAAAAGTAAAGATAAAAGTAATAATAACTATAATCGATAATTACTTTATATATATTTTCGCAAATTATAATAAATAAAAGGTTTATTCTAAGAATTATAGTTTATATATAAATAGATTTTTGTAATTATAGCTAATAATAATTATAAGTTATTATATAATCTATCTTGAAAATCAAGAGAAGAAGATATATATATAGTAAGTATATATCTTTTTTCTTACTATTATATATAGTTTGTTATTAACTTATAAATAAAGTATAAATAAGTTTTATAATACTACTATAAGGCTTTTAGATTACTATATACCGAATATATTAACTTCTCTAGATATTTTAAACTATTTAGAAGATATTAAGATAGTAGTTTTAGTAGATATAATAACTTGATAAACTTTGTTCTTTAGGAATAGGATTTAATCTGAAAACGATTTTAAAAACAACTAGATATTATACTTTTACTTAGGATAAACTATATAAATAAAACTAATAACAAAGCTAAAACTAATATAAAAGGAATTTCCTTTTTCAACTTCTATTATATTTTCTAATTATTTACTTTATTCTTAAACTTCTTTATAAATAAAAGTAGATAGTAAGAACTTTGTAATATATTATTGTTATAAGTATAAAATAGATATTATCACTTTAATATTAAATTCTTAGAATTATCCAAGCTAATACTCGATAATACCTAAGTTATATTAGGATTATATTAATATATTTATTAGTAAATATCGACTAACTACAATATCTAAAATTATATTAAAAAACTTTTAGTATTTTTATTTTATATAGAGTTAAATAGTCTTCTTAAATTCGATTAATCGGTATTTATATATTAAGTTTATATACTTTACTATCTTAATCCCTCTAATAAAGGATTAAAAGTATTTACAAGTTATTTCCAGAATAAAGATACTCGATTTTATCTTGATTTTCACTATATAATATTTATTGTCAACTCGGATATTATCAATAATATTGAAGCTGGAAAATCCTTCTTTAAGTTTATTATCTTCAGAATAAGGTTATTAATAGATTCTATAGATATAAAGATTAATAAGATTATTTTTAGATAATAAAATATTAGTAATTACTTATATAAAGTAGAGACTTTAATTAAAGATTAAAGTTTAGATTATATCTTTAGACGAAGAGAAATTAAGAAGAAAAATAAAATTTAAAATTTAGAGTCTTTAAGTCTAAGAGAGGTAAAACAGGTTAATATAATAGATAATTTGAAGTATTTAAAATATTTTAGATTAACTTAATAAATTGTAATACTTTTAAACTATTTATTTACAAGTCTTACTTTTCAACTTCTAATACTACCTTTTTATATAATTAAATTATATATATTATTATATATAATATTTTAGTTATTTAAGATATAACTTAATAGTTATTTAAAGGAGGTAATTCTACTTTCATCTATTTTTAGAACTCTCTATTAGTATATAATATTTCGCTAACTCTTTAAGGACTATTACTATAAAAGTAGATTATACTCTTTATTGATAAAGTAGTTTGATAAAGTTAGTAAAAAAAAAGGTATTTATTATTAATTAGATACTTAGAATTATAAGATATATAGTTTATAAAAGTAAAATAAAAAGTAACTTTCAGATATAAATAGTAAGCTACTAATTAATAAATTTTATTTTTATATATTCTTATATTATTTACTAATCTTTGTAAAGTTCTATAATACTTTTTAATATAGTAGGTATTCTATAGACCTATCTATATATTCTCTAAAGTAGTTAAACTATCGAGATCCTAGTTTATAAGTTTATAAGTTTTAAAATATTCAAAGTAATAGAAGTTAATATACTAGTATATTATAGAACTAACTAGACTAGTATTAGTTTTCTAATATCCTCGTTATAAATTTCTATAATCAGTAACCTATATACTATATACTCTAAGAAATAAACTTAATTAGAGTTACTTTATATATTAGAGCTAAAAATACTTAGCTACTTTTTATTAAATCAGAACCTTGTATTTCGAATAAAATCTTAGTAAATACCTCGATTAGGAAAATAAAGATTATAAGAGAATAAATATAAAAAGATAAGTATTATCTTGTTTTAAAATCTTCTATTAATCTTCTTTTTCTATTATAACTTCTTTTATCTAAGTTTACTAGTTTATTATTATATTATTAATAGATCAAATACTAAAGTTTACTAATAGTACTATAGTTCGTTTATCAAAATATATATTAGAATCTACTAATAATACTATAATTATTTTATTAGAATTTAATTATAAAATATCAATATTATTAAATTTTAGAATAGCTTTAAAAATAAAACTAGATATATTAATAGATTATTACTTTCTTAAAAAAGGCTTTACTAATAATAATATCTTATTAGCTAGAGAAGTATTATTAACTTCTAGTATATCTTCCGACTACTATATACTAGAGTCGATTCTAGAACTAGCTTTAGATATAATTATAATAGCTTTTTTACTCTATCTCCTAGAATCTATAACTAATAAACCTTCTATTTATAAATATAAACTTTTTTTAAACAATCTATAAAACTTAGTCTCAAAAGTAATTTCTATAACTATTATCGATTTAACCAATTTAAGTAACAAAGTTTTATTAAGTAAGTTTTGAAATCTATTAATTTAGTTATATTTAATCTGATATATTATAGAAACTTCTATTAATTTAACTATCTTATAAAGTAAAAAAAGAAAGTTTTCTAAAATATCTAATTCTAGCTCTAATAAACTTTAGTTAATTTCTCTTTATATAGAATCTTAATTTATTTATAAAAGTATTTATTAAAGAGAATAAGAAGTTATAATTAATAGAGTTTATTAAAGAATAAATCTAGTATACTAATAAAGAAATTTTATTACTTTAGTAATAAAAAGAAATATAGATAAATATCAAGAAAGTAATTTTATTTATAATTATTTAACAAAGAGAAGGAAGTAAATAGAAACTATCTAGTTTATATCTAAAAAGCTATTTTTTATATTTCTATATTTATAAGCTTTAATAGATTTAATAATAAGTATAAATAATAAATATAACTAATATTTGATTTAACTATCTTGATTATTATCTATAGTAAAAAAACTAGTTATATTTATAAGCCTTTTAGACTTATTATTTTAGGCTTTGTAAACTTATTTATAAGCCTAATCTATAAGCTTTATAAGTCTAATTAATTATTACAACGTTTAATATATACTGTATATATAAACTTTTATTTCTATTTTCCTAAATCAATTCGTTGTTATATTAATAAACTTCCTTTCAAGCTATTAACCTACTAATCTTATATCTTTAAGTTATATAAATTTATTTATCTAAGTTATTTATATTCTACTAAGTATTTCATTATAACTAGTTAGTTATATATTTAGTTTATAATATATATATATAGTATAACACTTTTATCTAATAATCTATATCTCTATTCGATAACTTTCTAACTATAGCTTTTATACTAATTGTTAAACTAAGAGCTTTTGGAAATAGGAATATATTGAATATAAATTAATTGATTTATCTAAAGAAGTAAAAATATAGTAATTTAGATAATATTTATATTCTCGAAAATATAGAAATAATAGTTAGAGTATAGCTAATTACTTAGAAATTAAAAAATAATAAGAATATAGTATTATTTTAAATCTAAGAATCTTCTTAATAATATTTTTTTAATTTAGATAATATTATTAGTTAAATATAGATTTAATCAAATTCTAGATCTTATTTAAATATAGTTATAGTTGAAATTCGAGATTTATATAAAGGTGAATATATAGATTATAGATTTTATACTAACTGACTTTAGATCTTCTAGTTTCTTAATAACTTTATTTTCCTTTTATAATATTATTAGTCTTTTTAATAATATAATCTTTTTAACTTGTAAATTTAGAAGTAGTTAATATAAAAGTTGTTATTAAGAATATAGAAGATAAATTATAGTTTTATATAAGTAAAAGAAGGTTGTATAATATAGAATAGAATAGAAATAAAGAGGGGTTATTGAAGAAAGAGAAGGTATTAGAGATTAAAGAGTTATCGAATAAAGATAGTTTATTAAAGTAGCTATCTAAATAAAGTATACTAACTCTTTTTTAATTTATATACTTCTATTATAATAGTTCTTAATAGTAGTTTAGACTTATAGGAAGATAGTATAGATTCTAAATAGATATTTAGTAATTAAATAAATACTAGTAATATATCTTTAATATCTCGGTTAATATTTATAATCGAGTAAAACTTTGATAACTTTGATAACTCTAAGTTTATATCTTTATTATAAATTAAAAATTTTAGTATCGATTTATCAAATTGAATTTATAAACTAGTATCAGTAATATAGTAAAAGAGCTATAATATATATTCTTTATATTAGTCTACTATTAATAATAGTTTATAATACTTCTTCTTTTTAATTATCTTTCTATTAAGAAACTATTTTTTCGAATATAACTTTGTAGTATAGATTAAGCTTTATATTATATAATCTTTTAGAAATAGATATATATTATTCTTCTTAAATATAAGGAAATTGTTATCTTGAATATAATTAAGTGTATTTTTATATAAGCTAAGTAATATATTTAAGTAAATTACTAAATTCTACTAAAGGAATTCTAATACTAAAAAATCTATTATATTAAAGAAACGAGATATATAGTATATAAAAACGAGAGTATAATAAATATAATTGAGGTAATTCAAGTTGTCGATTCGTTGAAGAACTATTTTAAATATTGAGTTACTAAACCTTTTAATATACTAGAAAGAATTTATAGAAGAGAATTTAATTTAAATATCCTTTAAATAATTATTAGTCTTATTAATTATAAGTAGTACTAGTATAGTTTTTATAATAGAGTTTTCTTTAGAACTAAAGTCTAGAACTATAATAATATTAGAAATAGAGATTTGATAACTTTATTTTAAAAACTTCTTAGTAACTTACTCTATTTAACTTTCAAAAAGTTTAAGGAACTTTCTAATTATTATATCAAATCTTTTTACAGATTTATTTATAAAAAAGTAAATATAAGCTTTAATAAAAGTAGTATCGAGAAGAGGTAATTAGTATTAGTTTTGACTATTCTCAGTATTAAAACTAGAATTAAAAAGTATAAAGATCGATTTATATATATTAGTAAATAGTATTATAATATAAAGAGATTTTATATAATAATATAACTACTATAGAATATTTAGTCTTACTAAGATTATAAAATAATAGTAGAGTCTATTAGTTATAGAAGCTTTATTAAAAGCTTTAGAATACTACTAATAAGATATTTTAGTTTATATTTCTTGATCCTCGATATTATTATCTTCGATCACTATCTAGTACTATATAATATCTTCTAAATACTTAATCTAAGTATCTTTAAATATAAGAATTATTTTGTATAAAGCTATTAATATCGAATAAGTTAAGTAAATAAAAGTAAGTATATAATTAAATAATATTAGTAATCTATATCTTAAAAGCTTTAAAAATAAATAAATATTATAATATTATATTCGTGTTAGTATTGTATATTTTAAAGGAAGGTGATATAGAGTTGAACTTATTAATAGATATTAAGATACTAAAAAGAAATTATAGTATTTATAAAGTAAAGTATAATATAAAGTAATTAGTATTTATTATTACTTATTATTAAACTCTAGTTATAAAGAGAAACTATTTTATTCTTTATCGATATCTATATATTTTTTTTCGACTATAAAAATATTAGTATAAAGACTTTTAACTTTAATTATAAGTTATTTCTATAAAATCGATTTAGTCTTTAATTAAGAGATAATAATATACTCTTTACTTTAAAGTTTTATATTTAAAGTAGTAAGTAGAGTATCTAGTTGATTATTATAGTAATTATATTAGCTTGGATAAAGAGATTATTATAATTTAAAGTATAAAGAAGATTTTTATATTCTATAAGTACTTAGTTTCCTTATTAAAGCTTATACTTTAGTTGTTTAACCTCTTAGTTATTAGGAAGAAGTTATTTACTACTAAAGCTTTATATCTATAAAAAGTTATAATTATTAAACTTTGGATTCTCGAAAGGATAGTAATAGAATATCTAGTTAGTTGTTATAATAATTATACTAGCTTAGATAAGGAGATAGTTATAGTTTAGAGTATAGAGGAGATCTTTATAGTCTATAAGTATCTAGTTTCCTCGCTAGAGTTTATACTCTAGTTACTTAACCCTTTGGTTATTAAGAAGAAGTTATTTACTATCAAAATTCTATATTTATAAAAGATTATAGTTATTAAGTTATATAATTATTATTGTTTTTATATTGATTTTAAACTGATTAGGTATATAAGTCTAATATATTTCAATCTATATTAGTATAAAGATTAGTTGTAAAATAATATCGATTATAAAATATCTTTTATAAGAAAGGTTAAAAATAAAAGTAAGATATCTTTAGTAAGAAAGATTAAAAAATAAAAATAAATAATAAACTTTAGTAGGAGAATTACTTAATTCTATCTTTATTTCTTTATAGAATTATATATAGAGGAAAGTCTTGTTTGCTTAACAATAATAAACTATTTTATAAATACTTTGAATAAAGCTAAGCTTATAAATATATTCTTTTAGTAACTATATACTATTATCTTTGGTAACTACTTTTAGTTTAAATATTCGTTCTATTATACTCTACCTCTTTTCTAATATCCTTGTTATAAATTTCTATAATTAGTAATTTATATATTATATATTATAGGATTATAAACCCTATAGTTATAAACTATCTACAAAGAATAAGTAAGTAAACAAGGTGAATTTTGTAGAATTATATAAAGCTAAATATAAGTATAAATAACTTTATAAAGAGTAACTTATATAAAAAGTGTTTTTTTCTTATTTATTATATATTAGGATATTACTAATAATAAATCGGGGTAGAATCTTAAGTGAAGTAAGTAAGATCTTAATAGCTTAAAGTTAAGAAAATATTTAATTATAAAGCTAATATCTCTTTAAACTTATAATAAATTATTATAGTTATAATATTATATAGTAAATAGTTTTAAAGTCTATTAGCCTATCTAGAATAAGTCTAAGATTTTTAAATTAAAAAAAAAATAGTTGATATTTATTTAAGAAAGATAGTATATTTTTATTATAATAGTATCTTAGAAGTAGAAAAGTTTATTCAACTTATATAAGTAAAGTCTTATTATTTTACTTATTTTAAAAATTAAAAGAAGGAATATTTTCAAAAATCAAATATAATCTAATACTCAATATAGCTTCTTATTTAGAGAAATAAGCTGTGAAAAAGTATTAAGAGGTTTATTAGTATAATTTTTAGATTAGCTTTCTTATAAGTTCGTTTTTAATTTTAAATAGAAGTAACTAATTACTTTGTTTAAACTTTCTTATATAATTACTAAGTTTAATTTAAATAGACAAACTAGATTAAATTATTATAACTAAAACCTAATAGAGCTAGGTTAAACTATTTCTACAATATACTAACTTAGTTTATTATAATCTACTTATATTGAAAATTATTAAGGAGAGTTAAATAAAATAGCTTGATAAAACTAATTATTATTGATATTACTATTATTTAATTCTAGCTTAATTATCTTATAAGATTAGTACTTATATTAATTATAGTAGTAGTAAAAATATATACTTATTTAAAAGGAAAATTTAGAAAATAAAACGAATTCTTACTTAACTTTATTAATAATAGGTATTTACTATAAGATAAAAATAAAGAAAATAAAGGTTTTTAAATACTTGAAGATAAGTATATAAGTAGTTTATAACTTAAAGTTAAAGATAGAATAAAGTTGTTTTATATTCAATAGTCAACTTAACGACTTTTATTTATTGAAAGAATATATACTATATACTAATATAGTCTGGATTTCTATAGAAAATATAATATTAGATATAATATCTATTGTTATATTATTATAAAATAATATATAATAGTTTATATTAGCAAGGTATTTCTTGGAAAGTATAGTTCTTTGAATATTATTAAATAGTTAGGAAATCTCTTCGAACTTCGATTTTTTCTACCTCTAATAGTTTTAATAAGTCTTTCTACTAAGATAAGATATACTAGAAATACTATAAGTAATTCTAACTTTTATATAAATATTTAGTACTAATACTAAAGAACTTTAAATAAAAGATAAGTCTTTAAATACTAGAAGTGTTTATAATCAACTAGTAGTATAGAGTATTCTTTTTCTTATTATAAAATAGATATTAACTATAAGATAATCTAGTTTTATATAAAAGTTTGAAAAAGAGGGATAAAACTACTAGTTAGGAGGTAAACTCGAAAACAATAAACAAGTATCAATTTATATAATATAATACTAAATCTAGCTTTTATTTATTTTATATTACTTATATTTTTAGAGTTTATAATTACTAATATTTTTTATTCAAAGTAGTAATATCTTTTAATTCGTATATAAATTTCTCTATTTTATAAATAGATATAATCTATTAGTAAATAAAGTTATATCTTAATCTATTTATAAGTGGATATTCGTTCTTTGTATTTATACTTCTTATATTAGATTATATTTATAAATTTATTTTTAATCTTCTTAGGGAAGTTAATCTAAGGAAATACTAACGAGATTATCTAGAGGGTATTAACGAGGTTATAATCAAATATACTTTTGTATAGTAGATACTACTTACTTTTGAATATTAATAAATAAAGTAAGTTTATTTATAAATAAGCTTTTATTTCTATATCGACTATATCTATTAATTAATCAACTAGTCTAGTTATAAATCTAGTCTATTTGTTAATAGATATAGTTTATTTATAAATTAACAAATTTATATATAGATTAGAATATATAAAATATAAAAACTTTTACTTTTAATTTTAATTATAAAGAAAACTCTAAGTATATCTAAATCAAATTCTAAGCTTATCAAGGAAAATCTCAAATATATCTAATATAAGTAGAAAGTAAACTTAAACAAACCTAAGTAAATCTAATATCTATTTAAAACCTATTTAAAGAATATCTACAACTATTAGACTTTAACTAATATTATTAAATTACTATACTCTAATAACTTCTAATCCTTTATAGAATTTTTATTATCTTTATTATCTAATAAAATTATAAACTTATTATTTTTCACTAATATTAACTCTTTGTAAAGATAATCTATCGATTTTTAGAACTTTACTCTAGCTTTAGTAAGTCTTAATTTGATTTTTTCTAATTTATCTTCTTTAATAAAAGTATTTTCAAAGTATAAAGACTCTTTATAATCTCTTTAGATAAAGTGTTTAAATATTATTATTGAAGATCTTATATTCTTACTAAGTATATAACTAACTTTAAAAATATTATCTCTTTAGATAATAATCGTTATTGTTTTAAGTAAAGAAATATTAAAAGAGTATTTAACTACTAGAGTATATTTAATAATTAGTCGATATAGTAATAACTCTTCGATATTATAGTCTCTAGTCTTTCTATAAAAGAAACTTATTCGATATATTATAGTTTCTTCTAATTATTAGCTTAGTAGATAGAAATACTAGATAAACTTATATATTCTTAAATCTTCTTAGTAAATTTAGATTTTATTCTTGTTCGACTATTATTTAGTTATTCAATTGTTTATTTAATAAATTAGAGATTATTTTTAAAAGAAGGCAAATAGTTATTATATATACTTTCTTGACTAGAGTCTCGATATCAGAAATAAAGTATAGAAAACGAATTACAAAAAACTATTTATAGTATATTTACTCTTGTAATAGATAGGAAATAAAAGAGCTAATTATACTATATTCTTAGAAACTTATAGATTCTTAAATTATTTCTATTAGTACTATAACTTTGAAAAAGGATAGTAAAGTTAATAAGTAGATAAAGTGAAAATATATATATAAGGGAATTATTATATATTATATTTATATAATAACGACTTCTAGATATAAGATTTATATATTAAGTATTTATTATTAGGCTTTCGAAGAATTAAACTAAACAATCTCTTTTATATCTATTTTATTTTGATTACTACTATTTTTCTCTTCTTTATTAATAGATTATAAGATAGAAACTTGATTTTATACTATAAAGTACTATTTAATTATATAGTTACTTTACTTAGAAAACTTTCGATATATTACTTTAGAACTAATTATTTTAGCTAATTATTTAGAAGATAATTACTAGAAAAACTTTCTCTTATTCTCTAACCTAATAGATATATTTATAGCTTCTATCTTAATCTTGTCTCAAGTTTAAGAGCGAATACTAGTATAAGTCTATTTAATATTCGATAGCTAGTATTCAAGCTTTATAAACTTTATATCTTAGTATTCCTTTAAAGTTTCGATAATAATATTATATAAAATATTTATAAAGCTTAAAGTTTTATAAACTAAGTTAAAGTTAATTCTATATTATAAAAAAAGTTTTATAATATAGTATTTACAATTTTAGATCTTCTTATAGATTACTAAACTTGTTTTATAATAAATCCTTTAATTAGTAGTATTACCTACTATTTATATATAGATCTCTAATAAAAGTTACTTATAATCGAAGGAGGATTAGTCTTTTTTCGAAGATAGAAATAAGTATAGTTTAGAATAAATTATAATATTATATTAATAGAAGTTAAAGATTAAGTTTCTATCGAAAATCTGATATTTTCTAAATCCTATATTTACAAATCTATAAACTAATTAGAAATTTAATCCTCCTAGCTATTATCTTCTAAAACCTAATACAAATCGATCTTTTATATTAGTAAGCTTTTTCGATAAGATTTATAATCTTTATTTTTACTAACTTTATAATATATTAGGCTTCTAATATAAGGAATAATTCTTACAATCTTTATCCTTTTTATAATAAGAATAATATTTTCGAAATTATATAATTTCAAATCTTTCTTATAAAGGCTATCAACTATAATATTACAGATTATATTTCGAGCTACTAGCTCGGTATTTAGCCTATTTTATAATTTAATCAAGAATAATATCTTTATAGCTTTTATAGAATTATTCTACTATATAATTATAAAAAAGTATACTTGAAATCACTGATAAATACTTATATCTAAAAGGAATAAATAAATATATTAGCTTGGAAAAATCTTTATAAATTGTTTAAGTAATATTATCAATCTTATAATATTAACTAAACTTATTTTTAAGAAGTTGTAGAAGTGTATAATATTTATTTATATAAATAAGTAAAAGCCTATATTACTAAAATTACTATATACTATCCTTTTATATTATATTATTATATTTAGATACTATAATAATAATACTATAATCGGGAATATATTCCGAGCTAGTTCTAGATAAAATATATATTCAAGTAAAGCAATAGTTATAATAAAAGCTAATAAGAAATAAACTTTCAAGAAAACTTTATATATTAAACAATATATAAAGAATATTAATATAATAAGAATAAATAATAATATTAATATAGTTTATAATAGAGTTAGAAATAACCTCTTACTTATCTATTTACTTATAGATATTTTAGAAACTTAGGAAATATTAAATATTTATAGCTAACTAATAACTATAGCTAAACCTATATACAAAAAGCTTTATATTATTACTATTTGATTAATCTAGTAATAAGTTAGATAATATAAGTAAATAGAAATACTAATGAAATTAACTAGTATATTCGTTCACCTTTTAAAGAAGAGAAGTATAAGATTGATAATAGTTATTAGCTTTACTTAAGAGATAAAATTTGATATAATCTTTATACTAAAGCTTATACAAAAGTTATTAATTCCTAAGTACTTAGCGATAAGAAGACTTTGTAATTATATAATATTAGCCTAATATCTTCTTCGAATAAGTAGAGGATATATAAGATATTGTAGAGTAAATACTTGAAATTATACTATAAAAAATATAGAGTTTATAGAATAAATATAATAAAGAAATAAAGAAACTACTATAGTTATTAATAAAATAATATACTATTATAGTAAGTTTATTATAAATAGAAATTTCTATTTTATATTAGAATAATTATTTTCAAAGATCGTAATAATAATTTTATAATATCTATAAATAATAAAATAATATTAAAGTAAATTAGAAAATAAACTTATAAGAAATTTTCGCGATTTATTTATACTTAAAGAAAAATCGAATTAGCAAACTAATTCTTATTATTATAAACTCTATATTTAAAATTTTTTAACGAATATATATAAACTGAAGTAAGTAGTATAAATAATATATTCTTTTAATTGATATTTATAATTATAAGCTAGTTATCTTCAAGTTTAGTATAACGAAAATAATAAGATATATATAATTGAAAGTATATAGCTTCGAGTAGCTCTAATCTAAATAGTAATTTACTATAAAGTAGTTAATAACTTTTATTTATTATATACTAATTCCTATACTTTAATTAAAGTATATAGGCTCGGGTAGTATTACTATAAATATAATAGTAGCTAGGTAGTTATAAGGGTATATTACAAGGAATTTTAATATTATCTAATAACGAATTTTATTTAAAGATAGAATAGTTTTCTAAGTAGATAATCAAATATTCAACTTTTAGATATTTAGAATTCTATTTTCACTTTTATTAGTATTTTCTATTAAGTACTATACTATTACTACAATCTTTATAATAGCTAAGTAAGCTTGAAAGTTAATACTAATCGTCGATAATATATATAAGTGGAATTAAGTATTCTATAATCAAGTTAAAATTGTTATAAAGAAAAGTAATAAACTTATTATACTATATAGAGATACTAAAGTATAGGTTATTATTGAGAAGGAAGAGTAATTGTATATATACTGTTTTATAAAGTCTACTTTATTTATACTCTCTACTTATAATATAAATCTTATATTATATTATATTTATAGTATCGAGATAGTAGTTTATAATAATTATTAGAATATTATCTTTATAAATCTCAATAACTATTGAATATACAACGAAGGTATTATAATAAGCTTTGTTTTAAACTTATAACGAAACTTCCTTTTACTTTCTATTGATAATACTACTTATATCTAAGTTATATTCTTACCTCTATATTTCTTTATATAAGCTATAAGCTTATCTTAATCTTTATACAAAATTACAAGTTTATTCTTATTTTTATACGAAGTTGCAAGCCTATCTCTACTTTTATACAAAGTTATAAGTTTATCTCTATTTTTATATATATATACTAGATTTTTATTTTCTATTTCAGTTAAATACTTATCGACTCCTTTTCTATTTATAAGTAGAAGAGCTATAACTCTATTATTTATATTTATAAACAGTTTATAGCTTGAATAGAAATAAGTATATAATTTTAATAAGTTTATCAACTTTATATATAATAGTATAAATAAAGATAAAACTAGAGAGAGAGTTTCAAAGTTTCCGAAATTTATATATAATATTTTTTATCGAATATTATAATAAGGTAGTAACTCTAAACTAGAATCTTATATTAAGCTCGAACTTATATAAAGATTATTTTTACGAAGTATATTATAGTAGATACTAGTATAGTAGTCTTCGTCGAATTCTAAACTTTATATATAGTTATCTTAATATTTCTATATCGGAAGTGTAATACTTTAATAGTTTATAAATAATAATAGGATTTATAATAAAGTCTACTAACTAGATTATATAATATTAAAGTAAGCTAGAGTTTTTTTTTTTTTTTTTTTTTTTTTTTTAGTTATTTTAAGTATTTTGAGTATATTTATTTTTTAAATATAATTTATATTTATTTTATCAAGTATACTAATTAGTATATTTTCTATAGCTTAATACTATATATTATAAGAATAAAATATTATTTAGATTACTCTTCTATTTTTCTTAACTTTATTACTTTAAACTACTATAATTGTTCTTTCGAGTTCTTAATTATTTTACTTTATTTCTATTTACAAAGCCTTTAATCTAATTAATCTATTATAGTTTCTATCTAAGTATTTAATATAGAAGACTATTTTTCGATTTTTACTATTACTAATATTTTATTTAAGATATCTTATTTTGATATTTAAGTTTGTTAATTTAATATTTTAGTAATATAGATTTCTAGATAGTTTTTAAAGAGACTAAATACTTATATTCTATATCTTTATTGAAAACCTAATATAATTTATATATTTCTATCTTTAACTTTTCTTAATCTTCTTTTACTATTTCTATATTTTATAATTAAGAATCTATTTCTTATAGAAATCCGCTTTATAATAGTTTAAGTTTTATTTTCCTTGAATATAAATTGATATAATAGGATTCTTTGAAACTATAATATTTATAACTAGTATTTCTTTTTTTTTAAATATACTTAATAATCTTTTCGGCTAGAAATATTTTAAATATCTTAAAGTTATTAGATATAATAAAGTCTATAACTTAATTAGAATATTATATAAAATAGATTCTAAATTGATTAATTAATATATCTTTCTTAAATATATTTATCTTATTATTCTTATATATATATACTATCTGTTTTACTACTTCCTTTTTAACTTGAAACAATTAACTATATAACTTAGTAAGAAGAGTTAATATCGATATTATAATCAATTCTCTTGTAATTAGTATTTATAATATAGCTAAAGTCTATAAAGTATTAATAGAAGAATTAGAAGGATTATATATTATACTATAATCTAATTATTCTATTACTAGTATTTACGAAGTAGCTAGAGTTTTAAAGTTTATACTTAATATATTATAAAAAGTATAAGTTATAATAAAGTCTAAATCCTTTATAATCTATACTTATAATATAGTTAAGCTTTCTAAAGTCTAGCTCGAAGTAGTAAGAAAACTTATAGAAGCTTTTTTTAATCTTTCTATTAAACCTTTATTTGAAGTACTAGTAATAGTTGATATAGTATCAAGGGTTGTTTTTTTAAAGATTATTTCTTATAATAACTTTATAGTCTATTAGTTCTTACTTAAGATATTAGAAAGTACTAAAGCTACTCTAAAGTTTAATCTTTCTATAATTACTACTAAGGCTAAAGCTAGATTTATAAAACTTTCGCTTAAATTAATAAAAGGAGATAATATAATCTCAAAGCTTGATTCTAATATACTTAGTAATAATAATATCGAGAAGTCTTTTAAACTAGTATTTAACTTGTTTATAAGAGTTAGTATTTAGTTAAACTTTGTTTCTTTTATAGATAATAATTATAAAATAGTAGGGGTTTAAAATATTGTATTAGTAGACTTAAAGAAAGTAGAAAGGATAAAATTAATAAGTCTTAAACTATTATTTTATATAATTAGTAATATTTAGTTCAATAAATCTATACTATTTTTATTAACTATAGAACTTTACTTAAATAAAAATTCTAGTTTATAGCTAGATAATAGATTATTATAGCTTGTTATATATTCTAATACTATATAATTTCCTAGAAGTAAAGATCTTCTAAATTCGAGTAGTAGTTTATAATCTGTATTTATATCTATATTATTAAAAATATTTGTTATATTCTATTTAATATTAGTTATATATCTTATTAGGAGATACTATAGTAATAATTAACTAGGATATTCTAAATATAATTATTAGTAAAATTAACAACTATTATAGATAGTTATTTATATAGTATTAGAAGAGGTCTAGATCTTCTAGTATATTATAGAATATTAAATCTAATATTTATAAGTAGGTTAGAAGTTTTTATTAGATTAATTATATATAGAAGTAGTAAAGTTATAAGCTAAGTAATATTATTTATAGACTAGTTATTATTATTATCTTCGAATAATTAACCTTCTAATTACTATTAGTTTAGAGTTATTAGCTCCTTTTATATAGATTAATCGTTATTACTAGCTAGCTTAAGTAGAGATATTATATTCTAATAATCTAGTATCTTAAAAGTATTTTCTATATACTTATTATTAAAAGTTAGTACGAATATATTATATAATTATAGTTATAATATTATTAATAGTTCTAATATTTAGAATAATATAATTTTATTTAATAGCTTTTAGAAGTTTAGATATATATCTTTTATTATATCTATATTATTTAATCTTAATAAAGCTAAATCTTCTTTATTACTATTATTTATATTAACTATAATATTAAGTTGCTTATATTAGTATTTGTTCAGATTTTACTATTTTAGTAAAGATTATAATAATATTATAAGCGATTTACTTACTAAAACCAACTTGTTAGATAGAAAGCCTTGTAATATAAGTTTTTATTCTAACTAGTCTACTTTTAATATAACTTGATTTATACAAAGATCAGAGATATATTATCTTAGAAGAAACTATAAGTATAGATTAACTTCCGGATATATAAATAATATTCTTAAAAGGTCTTAAATATTATTTTTACTCTGTTTTTATAGTTTTTTAATATTACTCGATTTATTTAAAAATTGTATATCAGAGTAATATAGTTTCTATTATATAAATATATTGAAAGTCTTTATTATTTGATTTGAAGTTAGTTCTAGTATCGAAAGTACTAGTAATCGAGAAGTTTCTTGAAAAGTTTCTTCGGTATTACTTAGCTAGTAGATTGATTGATTATCGGATAATATACTTTTACTATTAGATGAAGATATAAGTAATATTACTAATTTTATCTACTTTTGATAGTCTTTAGTATAATTAAATACTTTTATATTAAAGTTTTATAGTTTTTTTAATAGCTTTTCAATAATAAGTATTTTACTTTCTTTTATTAAAAGTAGACTTTTTAATAAATCTTTTTAATTAATATTATCTCTACTTATACTTGTATTATAAACTTTAAGAATAGAAGAAATATTACTATAGTAGTTTTCCTAAGTAGATATTAATATACTTTTTTTTTATTATAACTTGAGAATTATACGAAGACTTAAATAGTAAACTAGAATTTAAAGTCTTTTTATTCTCTTCTATTAAACTTTAACTTAATTATCTAAATTGTAGAAACTTGTTTTGGGAATCGATATCTATTCAACTTATATTATATATATTAGGATAGTTATATACAAAGTCTCTTAATAACTCAATATTCTAATTCGCGATATTAAACTATAAATTTATAATTATAGAATTTACTCTAGTATATAAAAACTTTTTCTTACTTTTCTATATATTATCGAAGTTAAATTCTTCACTAATCTCGAATTCGAGTATTTTTCTAAAGAATGAAAATATAAAGTTTTATAAAATAAATAAAATATTTAATATAAGATAATAAACTAAATTTACTTTTCTAGAAATATTAGTTAAAAAGAATATATCTTTTTCTATATTATAAATATCTAGAAATAATACTTCTTATTAGTAATTTAAATTGTTTATTATACTAGTTTTATAATAATATAAATAAGTACTTTTGAAAAAGCTTTTAAATTTAATAAGAAGTAATTATTTTATTAAAATTACTATTATTTTATTAATTTCGGTTTCTGTTAATAATAAGTATATTTAGTATATTAATTCCTATATTCTTTTATACTTAGGATTGTTTTCTAGTTTACTTTCAATCTTTCTTATATTTATTCTTAGATCCTTCACAAGTTTTGTAAAATCGAAATATACTTGTAAGTCTAGTATAAAGCTATATAATAATTAATTATATTTTTTTTATAAATTATATCCTCTTAACTCAAAAAAGTTTCTGAGTATCTAGATCTATACTTACTTATATATAATATCCTAAATAATCTTATTTATAAAAGTAGAATTGATTAATACTTTCCTATAATTAGTTTTAATAAATAGCTTTTTAATATATATCTACATAGATTGTAAAGTATAATAAATAGTTAGTTATAAACTTTTTAAAATAATAAGACTTTTTAGAACTTTTACTCTAATTTCTAAATACTTTAGATTCTTATATATTGTTTTTATACTTAGTATTAGATAGTTAATCTTTATTATAGTTTGTAATATTCTTTCCTTTACTATTTTATTATTAATACTAGGAAATAATAAATTAGATTCTATAACTATTTTTATAAAACTTTTATTATTTTTACTAAGTAAGGGAATATAAAGCTAAAGTAGTTATATAGTTTATATATTTACTATCTTCTAGATATCTTAGTTATATAAAATAATATTATCTTAGACTCTTTAAATATACTTTAAATATCGTGAGATTTCCTATATTAAATATTAATAATATACTCTAGGATTATAATATATAATATAACTAGATTTTATTATATCTCAAAGCTAAATTTCTTTAGATATTTCTAAGCTTAAGTCTAGTTTAAAGTCTAGATATTAGTATTAAGTAGTTAAATAACTTAGTAATATCTTTATATTTAAATAATTAATATAAATTAACTCTTTTGTAATTTGTTAGTTTTACTTTCTATATTACTATTTTACTTTTCTTATTCGAGATTTAGTAATATTGAATATAATAATATACTTTATTATTAGAGAACTTTGTTTAATATAAGTACTAATTCTTAAAATATATTAATACTTTATTATATATATAATCTGAAATATTTTTAGTATTATTCTTTAAAAGTAATAAGAATCTTACTATTAGCTAGAAGTAGATAAATTTTAACTATCTACTATTAGTTCTTTAATAGTAGGAATTCTTAGATAGTTTTAATATAATATTGATTATATAAATATAATAACTTCTAAGAAAGTAAAAGGAAAGATAGTAAACTATTATTCAAGATATTCTTAAATTCTTATAAAGTCTTGTTTAAAGCTTTTAATATTTATATTAATTAGCTTTACTTTACAAGAACTAGAATATAATTATCTATATTATAGTATTGATAATTTATTTAATAATATAGTTTTTTAAACTCTTCAATAATATTCCGATTAATTTACCTATTTTCAGTAAATTCTAAATTAGCTATATTGACTTTTATAATACTAATATACTTAGATTCTCTATTAGAATTAATTTTATCTTAGTAGTATACTATACTCGAATACTACTTTCAAATATCTTAAAGAAATTCGCTTAGAGAACTTCTATTAGAAAGTTTCTACTAGTATATTTATACTAAATAAAATTGACTCTAGGTTTTCCTAGATTTTATAAGTAATTTATACTAAGTGATTTCTACTAATACTAAAGTTACTCTAATCTATTTTCTATAAAAGTTTTCTACTAGTAAGATTTCTACTAGTATATTTATACTAAATAAAATTAACTCTAGCTTTCTAGTAATTTATACTAAAAGATTTCTATTAATATTAAAGTTACTCTTTTATAATCTAGTTTCTTATAAAAGTATAATAATAGATTTCTACTAGTAAGATCTCTACTAGTATATTTATATTAGATAAAATTAATTCTAGCTTTCCTGAATTTCGGAATAATTTATATTAAAAGATTTCTATTAATATTAAAGTTACTTAAACTAGTTTCCTATAAAAGTTTATAATAATATATTTCTATTAGTAAGAATTCTATTATAATATTTCTAGTTAAGCTATACTTATACTAAAATACAAATATCGATTATTATATTATAAATAAGAATATAGAGTAAAATAAGAATATAAAGTAGAAGAATAAGAATATAAAGTATAGTTTCTTGATCCTAGAATTTGATTAATATATAATATATCTTAGTACTTATATAATACTACTCTACTATACTTAGAATTTCTAGATTTTACTATACTTATATAATACTACTTTACTATACTTAGAATTTTTAGCTTTGTTATATTCAAATTTACTTTTCTATTAGTAATATAAGTAAATAAAACTATTTAATTATACTTTTAGTTTTAGTAAATATTAATAAAAATAAACCTCTATTATTAATATTAGAATCAATATTAGTTTTAATATTAAAAATAGAGAATAAGATATTTCTAATAAAGAATAAGGCTTTTTACTAAAATATAGAAGTTTATAAAAAGTAAATTTACTAGTATTAACAGATTATAATAATAACTAAAATACTATTATATTAAAGAATATTAAGTATATAGTAATTCGAAAATAAACTTTAGATAATATAAAAAGAAGAGAATACTTATTAGAAGAATTATTATAAGGAAATAAAGGATAGTTGAGTATAGAGTTAATATATTTTAAATATAAAAATTATTATTTAAACTTCTATAAAATACTAGTTCGACTTCGAACTATACTTTATATAGTATTTATAGTATAAGATTTATTAGTTTCTATTATAGTTTCTAGGTAAATAGAATATATTGTTTTAAGTATATAGCTAAGTTTATTTAGAATATAATAGGTATAATAAGGAGAAGAGGGAGTTATATAGAAAAGTAAGTAGAGATAAAATATTCGATAAGAGAAATATAAGCTTTTATATAAAATAGCTTTATTTTTAGTTAAAAGGAAGAGAGTAATAATTATTAGCTTAGTAAAGATAAGTTAGTATTAAGAAATAATTAGAGAAAACTTATTTGAACTATTAACTAAACTAGATTATTTCTTTCTAATCTCTTATTATTTTATTATTATAAGTATTTTAAACTAGAAAATTATCTTTAAACTTTATCAATTATTACTTAACTTACTTCTTCAATTAGTTTAAGTCTATTTCCTTATTACTTTCTTTAAGTAGTTTTTCAACTTTCTTTAAAGAAGTATTTATAAGTATATTCTTATTCTAGATATATTTCCTAAATAATATTTTAGGTTTTGTATATTAACTAGTTAGTAAATTACTATCTTAACTTTTAGCTATTATTATTAATTAGTAAGTATTCTAAAAAGTAACTAGAGGAGGTTTATAAGAATTTATTATAGAATACTTTCGCTTCTTACTTTATAGTATAATCAACTTATTAGAGTTTTCTACTATATATTAGATCAAGTATTACTAAAGTAATAAATATCGAAATTTACTTGATAAGTACTATTATTCAACTATTAATATTTTTTAGAAGATTATCGATTCTTTATTACTCTTCTCGATTAGATCGATAATTAGAATACTTAGTAGTATAGTTGTAATAGACTAATTTACTTTATAAAGCTTAGATTACTTATTACTTTCCTTAGTTAGATTGATAATTAGAGTATTTAGTAATATTGCTATAATAGACTTATTTACTTTATAAAGTTTAAATTCAAGAAACTTATTATTAATTACCTTTAATTCTTCTAAAAAGTTTAAAGAAAGTTGAAATTCGTTGATACTTTTTATAATAACTCTTAAAACTAAAAGCTGTAAATAATAAGGAAAAGGCTTAAATCTATTAATTACTAAAACTGATAGTAAAGAGACTATTATAAATAAATCCGAAGCTAGTTTTATAATCGAATTAGATATAGAAGGTTCTAAGAAGCTAGTAGTAACTAGTAATAATATTTTCGCTAATTAGATATTATTATCGAAAAAATCGATTTCAAGATAAAAGTCCTTTAATAATATATTTATACTTTTATTCAAGTTTATAGAATCTATATTTATAGAGTATACTATTATATTAAAGATTTCTAAAAAATTGTAGTTAAATTATAAAAAAGTAAATTTATTATTATTACTACTATTGTTATTAAGTTCTAAAGTATAAATAATCGAGGTTATAGTTATAGAAGATATTAAAGTTATTATAATAAATAAATGAATTAAGATAAAAGAAGTTTTAATTAAAAAGGAAGATTAATAAAGAAGTTTAGAAGTAGATATAAATTATCTTTTTATACTAGCTCTCTTCTTAGAACTTTTAACTATTAAGAGTTATTTTATAATTACTTTATCTTTAGTAAAAGTAATATACAAAGTACTTCTTTTAAAATATTATTGATTAATATAATAAAAGGTAGTTAATAGTCTTTAGTTCGGGTATATAAAGAAGTAGTATATATAAAGAATCTTCCTTTATATAATAAATATAAAAGTATTCTATTTAGATAGATTATATTACCTTATATTAATTAAAGTCTTTAAAGTTATTCTTATACTTTTTATTATAATAAAGTATTATATTCTAATAGACTATAGATCTAATATAACTATAGGTCTCTACTTTTAAATAATTATTTATATTAGTTAATCTTCTTTATTATATTAATATAACTATAAAGCTTTCGATACTTATAAAACTTGATAACTCTTTCTTCTAGAATAGCTATCTTGTAAGATTGAACTACCTCTAATTAATCTTAAAATAATAATAGATTTAAAGTATATATAGCTTATAAGAATATATAACTTAAGACTTTGTATATATATATATAGTATATAAAGTAGATTACTAAAATATTTCTCTATTATCTACTTTTGTCTACTTATATTAGATTTAATATAGTTATAGATCTTACTTCTCAAGTAATTATTTATACTAGTTAATTAACTAGACTCTTCTATTTATTATTTCTTATATTTAGCTTATATACTTAACTATAATACTATTCTAATAGCTTGTAAAATCCTATATTACAAGATTAAACCTTCTCCAATTGATCTTAAAGTAATAATAGATTTGAAGTATATATAGTTTGTAAGAATATATAACTTAAAACCTTATATATATATATATAGTATATAAAGTAGATTAGAGATATTAAAATATTTCTTTTTTATTTACTTCTTTCTATTTATATTACTAAAGTTCCTTTTTATATTTTTTTACTTCGAAGTTTATTAATATTATTTTCTTTGATTTTCAACTCTATACTAATAATTTATAGAACTTTTCTATTAGTTTAGTATTATAATTAAACTACTTTCACAAGGATTTGTCTCTATATTTAAGATATATTTATATAAAATAAATTATCTTAAAAGTTAACTATATCTAATTGAACTTAGGCTTTGAAAGGTAATTAAGCTATTTAACTTTATTTGTATTTTTATCAAGTTAACAAGATTTTATAAATTCAAAATCTAAATCAATCTACTATTAAATATAAACTATTTTAAAGGTTAATTATATCTAATTAGACTTTAGTTTATTTATATTTTTTTATTTTCTTTTTATTTACTTCGAAAAGTAATCAAACTATTTAACTTTACTTATATTTTTATTAAGCTAATAAGATTTTATAAGTTTAAAATCTAAATCGATCTACTATCAAATATAAATATAAGAGCTATTTATATAGATTAAGTTGTAAAGTATATAAAGTATAAAAACTAAGAAACTTATAAAGACTATAAAAGCTATAAAGGCTATATAAGTTATATAGCTTGTAGATACAACTCTGTAAGTTATAATAGTTGTGAAAACTGTGAAAATAATAAATATAATAAAGATAATAAAGTTATTAAGTATAAGAGTTATAATCTAATAGTTTTAGAATAGAAGATAGTAGAAAGGGAGGTAATAATATAATATATTTAAGTTGTTACTATATATACTTAAGCTATTATAGAGTATAAGATAGTAGATTATTATATTCAAGCTATTAGAGTATAGAATATATTAGAATAGGAGGTATTAGAGTAATATACTCGATCTTCTATAAAGTATAATATAGTAATATAATATATTAAAATTATAAGAAAGTATAATATAGTAGGCTTTTATACTTGAGCTATTAAAGAGCTATTGATAGTAGAATAATATACTTATATATATACAATATTAGAAAAGGCAAAGTACTATATTAAAAAGGTTATAAGATATAAAGTAGTAGGAAAATATACTCGATAGTCTAAGCTATATAATATAAAAAAGTAGAATACTCAAGAGGTAATAAAGTATAAAGTAGAAGAATATAGAGTTAGGAAGAAGATATAACTTTAGATTGTAAAAAAATATACTTAAATAATAAAGTATATAATAAGTTATAAAATTAGTTTAAGTATTTAGATATCTACTAGTTCAGATTTTAACTATTAAATAAACTTTGCTCGAGATTATATAGAGAGAAAATACTTTGAAAATAATATAGTAATTAAAATAAGGGATATTATAAAATATAAAATTGAGGTTAAAGATTATAAGATTATAGAATAGATAGTTTAGGAGATTGTAAAATAAGAGAATTGATTATATAGAGTTTAATAGATTAGAGAGTTATAAAGTAGAAGAGAAGTCAATTAGTAAAAGAGGTTTAAATATATTAAACAAGTAATTAAAATATAGACGATGAAAAGGAAATATAAGTAGAATAAAGAGTTTATTAGAGTACTATTACCTATTTTATAGCTAACTAGATATTATTCGATTCTTTATAATTACTAGTTACTTTTTTTTTTTTTTTTTTTTTTTTTTTTTTAAATAATTTTAAATATTAAAATAATCTATAATCTAGTTTAACTTGTAGTTAGGTAAGCCTTTCTACTAGAAGGTAAATTTAGTTTTACAGATCTTTAGAGATTTATACTTTAATATAAATAATATAAGAAGACTTAGTATATAACTATAAATATTATAGAAATTATTTATATAAGTAGTTTGCAGAAAAGTTTTTATCTGAAGCTAACCGAAGTAGAGTAAAATCTTAGTTAGTAATAAGTATTTTATATACTCTACTTCTAATAAGTAAAACTCTAAGAAATTATATACTAAAGTTAGTAACTAAGTAACTAAGTAGTTTAAAATTTCTATTAGTAATAGATTATAGAATACTCTAGAGAAGTAATAAGATATTAATAGAAATATTTAATTTTTTCTTTATTTATTGTAAAAGAGTATAGTTAGATAAATAATAAAATAAAACTCGGTTTAATACTTTCAGAAATATATTATATATTAGTTAAACTAACTTTGTAGATAGTAGAAATATTATAAGATAAATTATTAATACTCGATATTAAATAAAGTATAGAAGTATTTATAAAGTTAGTATTTAGAGGAACAATTAATAATATATTTATTTATTGTTTTTTACTAATAAGTATTATAAATACTTAAAGCTTGAAATGAATATAAATCCATCTTTCTATATTATAATATACAATTATAAAAAAATTAAGTAGTTGCTTATTAGTATATAAATAAGAATTTAATATAAATATTATATCTAATTAATCTAACTATTTTATAAATACTCTTTTATTAAGAAGCTTTTCTAGTTATAGTTTCTTGATCGGAATCGATATAATTTACTTTTATATTTATAATTAGTAATAAAATATACTAGCTTATACTTTATATATAATTTCTATTTACCTAAGCTTTAGAGTAGCTTTAACTCTTCGGACAAAATAAGATATAGAAATAATTAAAATAGGAATTAAAAGATATAACTTCTATTAGGATTATTCTAAATAGTAGAGATTAAAGTTGAAGAATATAACTACTATTAGAGTTATTTTAAATAGTAGAGATTAAACTAAAGGATATAATTACTATTAGAGTTATTCTAAATAACAAAGACTAAAAGATATAACTATTATTAAAGTTATTCTAAATAGTAGAGATTGAAGTTGAAGGATATAACTATTATCAAAGTTGTTCTAAATAGTAAAGATTGAACTAAAAGATATAATTATTATTAGGGTTATTTTAAATAGTAAAGATTGAAGGATATAATTATTATTAGAATTGTTCTAAATAATAGAGACTGAAGTTGAAAGATATAACTATTATTAGGATTATTCTAAATAATAGATATTATAAGATATAACTTGAGGTATAAAATATAATAAAGGAATAATTTTATTAGAAAGACTATACTTGTATATTTATAAAGTAATAGGAAGATAGTAATAAGTGATAAAATAGTTATAATAAATATTATATAATAGATATAGTGATAGAAATAGAGGGATAAAGATTATTAATAGTATATAATAGATATAATAATAGAAATAGAAGGATAGAAGTTATTAATAGTATATAATAGATATAGTAATAGAAATAGAAGGATAAAGGTTAATAATAGATAGTAGTAGTAGTAGTAGTAGTAGTAGTAGGAAAATAAATTTGGAAATCAGAAAGTTAGGAAAGTATAGGAAATCAATATAAGAAATTAGAAAATAAAAGAAATTTTCTATCTAAGTAGAATAATTACTATCTAGAGTATTAAGACTTTATATAAGTACTAAGATAATTTATATTATAGTTAATTAAAATATATATATATAAAGAATTGTAGTTAAGAGATTTAAAAGATTAATTGTTATTTAGAGTATTAAGACTTTATAAAGACTTAACTTTAATTTATTATAAAGAGTGATATATAATTTTATATATAATAACTCTCTGTTTAGAGATTTAGTTAACTCTACTACACGATTATTTTATAATTAGTTAAAAATTATAATACTAAATATTATAGCTTTATTGTAAACTAAATATAGTAATTAACTACAAGCTATTTAAATAGAATAAGTTTTTATATAAGTATCTTTTTATAATGTAGATAGTTTTCAAATATAACTTGTTAATATATCTAGAGTTAGATATAGTTAGTATAATTATATATATACAATTCTTATATTAGTATATATATATAATTCCTATATTACAACTTTATATATAACTAAGAAGTATAAGCGAATCAAGATAATTTATATAATAAACTAAGTATTATATATAACCTTTATCCTTTTAGTTTCGATTAGCTTAGCTAAAGTTTCTTTCAGTCTATTATATATATATTAGTAACTTTTTCTTTTTATTTAAACTAAACTCTTATTATATAATATACTTTTAATATATAGGATTTTCAAATAATAATCTATAGTTATTATACCTCTAATATATTTAGCTTAGTTTAATTGTTAGTATTTATAACTTCGTTTAGTTTAGTTTATACTCTTAGCTTCGTCTAGATAGAATATATTTTAGAAGATTAATCTATTCTCTTTTCTACTAATACAATATCTTAATTATTGAAAAACGAAGACTTAATATCTATATATAATATTCTTTATAAATCTTGAGATAATTTATTATTCCTTAAAAGCTAAGATTAAATTATTTTAATATCACCTCGATAATAATAATCGATATTTAACAGATCTTCCACTTATAAACTATAAAAGATAAAAAATAAATAAAACTAGAACTATAATCTTGTAAGTCTTAGTTACTTCTGTCTTAGTTACTATAATATTATATACTTATGAACTACGATAAATAAAAGAAAAGTAAAATTAGAGTTATAATCTTATAAGCTTTAATCTATCTAGCTTAAGTAAGTTTAAAATAAAGTTCTTATATTAACTCTTAGAATTAACCTCTTTTCAAATAGTACTAAGTTCTTACTACTAATATTTGTAGATTATAATAAATAAAGGAAGAGTAAAACTAGAGTTATAATCTTATAAGCTTTAACTTATTTAGTTTAAATAAGTTTAAAATAAAGTTCCTATATTGACTTTTAAAACTAATCTCTTTTCAAGTAATACTAAATTCTTACTACTAATTAGAAGAATATCAATTACTTGATTAAGTAAGAAGCTATCTTTACAAAGCCTTATTACTAATTAGAAGAATATTAATTATCTAGTCGAGTAATTAAAGTTTAGTGAAAATATAAATAGGAATAAGACGGATTTAAAATAAATAAAAACTTTCTTCTCTTTAAAGAATCGTTTATAGTTTAATCTAAGCTTATATTTCTAAGCCTCTTATATTATTAGTCAAAAGTGAATAAGATTATATATAACTTTATTTTTTACTTTATTCTATAATCAGCTTAAAACTCTAATAATACTATACCCCCTTATAGTTATTTCTTATAACTGTTATACTAGTACCTTTAAGATAATTCTATTAATAATATATAAAAATAATAAAAAGTTATAAAAGAGTAGTAAGAAGGTATAAAAACTAAATATATTATATAAGCCGGAATGGAAAAACAATTATATATAAAAGATATTATTAGGTATAACAGGTATATAGCTAAGTATAATTATATAGAGTGTTTTTTTTATAAAAGTAGTCTAGGTTTACGATTTTTGTATATAGATAAGTAATAAAATATATAAGTTAGAATAGAAAAACATTTATATATAAGAGTATTATTAGGTATAATAAGTGTATAGCTAAGTATAATCACCTAACTTGTGTTTTTTTATAAAGGTAGTTTAGGCTTACAATTTTTATATATAGATAAGTAATAAAATATATAAGTTAGAATAGAAAAACATTTATATAAGAGGTAGTACAAAGTGCTATCTAGGTTATATAAGTGACTACCTATAAACAACTTATTTTAAAGAAGTTTAGTAAAAATTATACTTTAACTTTTCTAATCTTTATTTAAGATAAACCTTTTATTTACTTTTTATATCTACTTTATTTAATATAATAGTTACTTATCTTAGTATAAAACTTACTTTAGAATATCTATATAGAAAGTTTATAAAGTGTATATAGATATACTTCTATTTAAGATACTAGTAATTATTAATATAATTAATAGTTTAATTTAGATATCTAATTTACTTCAAAGTAAAATCTACTTTAGAATATATATACCAAGGTTTACAAAGTATATTGAACGAGTAGTTAGGATATAGATATTAAAGTATTATTATTTATTCTATAGTTAATTAAGTATTATTCGATTCTTTATAATTATTAGTTTTTTTTTAATAAATAAGTAATTTATAGCTAGATAAACTTTTTTACTAAAAGGTAAATTTAGTTTTACAAACTTTTAGAAGTTTATATTTCAATATAAATAAAACTTTAAGAAAATATATACTAAGATTAGTAACTAAGTAGTTAAGTAGTTTAAAATTTCTATTAGTAATAGATTATAAGATACTTTAGAGGAGTAATAAGATATAATAGAAATATTTAGTTTTTCTTTTACTTACTCTCTTAACTACTAAATATAATTTCTCTACTTTATAATAGTTTTAGTAAAGTTATAAGTAGTTCTAAGTAGTAAATTTTTATAAGCTTTTCGAGGTAGAGCCTTCTTTCTGATAATATAACTAATATAGTAAATTTTATTAAATATAAGTATATCCTTGAATTTACTTTAAAAGCTTTATTCGTTAATCTCTATTATATATCTATACTCAGAACTCGAAGCTATATCTAAGAATAAGTCTATTGAAAATATAAAAGTAATTAATTTTAATTATTTTAAAAACTTACTTTTGATTATATATAACTATATCGAATTAAATATACAATTAAAAATAAAGTTTTCTTTTATAATAAAAAGAAGATTAAAGAAAGAGAGTATCTAACGAATAATAAAGATTTTCTAATATAGTATTGAATAATATAATAAGGATAAATATAGTATAAAAGACTTTCTAAAATATAATTTTTTATAATAGTCTAAGAATCTAGTATTATTCTAAAATCGGTTTTATAGATAATAACTTAACTAATCTAGTAATACTAAGTATTTAATTATCTTTATTTATTTACAACTTGATCTTTTAAAAGTATATTTATCTATTCTTTGTAGATTTTATTATATAGTACTTAATCGTCTTTAAGCTACTAAGTCTACTAATAATAATACTTATATTATCGTGTGATTATTATATAGTTATTATTCGGAATAGACTTTAAAAACTCTTACTGATATAATTAGATAGTTGATAAAAGCAAAATCAAAGTATAATAATATTATTATAAAACTTAGTATTAGAAGTTTGTTTATTTTTAAGTAAGAAATTAGTTTTTTAGTATAAGACCTTTTTATATTAAATATATTCAAGGAAGAATTTCGACTTATAATAATATAGATAAGAAAAATAGTTTTTAAAAAGAGGTAATCTATTTAAGAAAGCTATAAGTTATCTAAATTATATAGATATTATTGAATTAAGAGAATTCTATAAGTTATTAGTAGAAAATATTATCTACTATCTAATAAACTATAGATAGTTTATATTTCTAACTCTTTTATATACTAACCTTTTAGATAATCTAAATACTTAAGCTATTAAAAATATTTATAAGTTTCAAAGACTATAGAAAAGAGTTTTTATAATTAGCAATTCGATAATAGAATTAAAAGTGAAGTAGTTATATTTAAGTGGAATACTAAGTAAAAATAATATAGTAGATAACTAAGATATATTATCTACTTTAGACTCTTCTCTTACTATTTACGAACCTACTATTGATACTTATCAAGCTATTACTACTAGTAATCTTAGTTCTATTTATTTACTTTTAAATAAATTAGATTCTTTCTCTACTTTATTTTAAATTAAAAAATTATCTAATATCACGTTTTTATCAAGCTTTAATTATAGATACGAAAAGATATTAATATTAATTTTTAAGAATTATTAGTTTCTATAGAATATTATAGTATTACTATTTAGTCTATAATTACTTATTTCTTATCGCGAACCTACTTTTGATACTAGTTTGACTATACTTTATAATAACTCTATTTTTATAGATATACTATTAAATATAGTAGATTCTATTATAAAGTCTTTATAGAGCTAGTAGTTGTTAATAACTAGAAATAATAAAACTATATCTTAGATAATAGTATATAGTAAGAAAAGTTGAAATAATATAAACTACTTTCTTTTAAATTAGAATTAGAATTTAGAGTAAATAAACTAGGATTAGAATCTAAAGTAAATATTAGAGTAAATACTATTAAACTAAAATTAAAATCTCTTTATTATTAATAAAGAGATAGATTAGTAGCTAGATCCTAATATAGATATTAGGAAATAATCGATTATAAGAACTTGATAAGTTAATTAAGATTAAAATATCGATTTATAATTATAAAGCTAGGAATTAATAGCTAAAAACTAATATCTGAAATTTCCTATTTCTACTAGAAGAGTATAAATATACTAAGTTACTTTACTAGATAACTATATTACTAGCTTTTAAATCTAAAGAACTTTCTTTCCTTTTAACTTTAAAGTTACTTTAGAATATATATTTATATAATCTTACTAAGAAGATAAACAACTTAGTAATAGAGCTAAAGTCTATAAATATAATAGTAATATAGATTTCTTTTTTTAAACTAGTCTTTATTCTTATTAGGTCTAATATTGTTAATTAGAATATTCTGATATTGATTAATTTTAAAAATAGTATTTTATTTATTTCGAGTAACTTTATAAAGTTGTTATATTTGTTATATATCTATATCTATTAGTATTATATTATAATTAAATTTGGAATATATAAACCTACTCTTATAAATACCTCTTAAATATTAATATATATACTAAGTACTTCAAACTTAGTAAATTTCTTTTACTCTATTTTGATTATTAAATCGCTTAATATTTTATCTATTATTTATTATACTAATTCTAGAGAGATTGTATCTCTAATAATCATATATCTATTAATATTCGCTATCGAGAATATATAATAAAAAATATTACTAATTTAAAAAGAAGTTTAGAAAAGAAATATATAATATCTATATATTAGTAATTAGCTTTATAATAGAAAAAATATATACTTGATTATTATCTATAAAATAAATCTTATATTTCTATCTTTATAATAAAGAACTTTATTAAATATTTATTATATTAAATATATATTTTATAACTTTATATCTTTTTAGTATAATATCTTAGAATATTATAATTATTCTAATCTAAACTTAACTTAATCTTATATTAAGTATATAACTCTGTAAATTTACATCTTCTTAATATAATACTTATCTTTTATAACTTATAAGTAGAAAACAATTAAAGTTTGAAAACTTTATATTAGTCTTTTATATACTATATATTAAAATTTTAGCTACAAGGTGTTCTACATTATATAGATTATTATATAGTAATAACTATAGTATAAATAAAGGGTTTTAACTACTTAAAATACTTAGGCAAACTAGCCTTTCAACAAATATTAAAAATACTCTTATAGCTTAAAGTATATTTTCAGATCGTTACCTAGAATTATTACTTCTTACAGTGAATTAAATATTATAGAAAGTTATAAAGTTTATAGATTTTTTATTTTATCTATATATTTCTATAACCAATAAAATATTTATATAATAAATATTACTTATTAATATCCCTGAAATATTCAAGACTTGCTTTTCTATTTTATAAAAAAGAAATACCTCTAAGATCAATAATAATATTTAACGATCTTTAAATAAGCTAATATAATACTATTATAAATCTTCTTATTTATTATCTAATATTTAAAAAGCGGATTATAATATTAATACTAACTAGATCTACTTATCAAGTTATTATTTATATAAAGAAGTTTATTTAAATAATATTTAATATTATAAACTATATTGATAGTTGTAATTATATTCAGAATTTTAGTAAGAAGTTTCTCTTAAAGATTTAATTAAAAAGGTTTACAAAAGATAAATTGCTATAATACTCTATAATAATAAATTAACTAGGATTATAATAAGAGTATAAAAATATTTACAATTTCTATAAAAAATAAAGGATTTAATAATTAGTTTACAAAAGAGTATATAATCTATCTAAGTATTTTAAGCTAATAGCAATATATTGATATTTATATTTAATAGTCAAATCCTTTGATTTTATCGACTCTAAATAATTTACAAGATATTTAACTTCTTATAATCTAAATCGTTTATACTGTTTATTATCTATAAGACTTTGTAATCTGTTTAATATTCTAGTTAATTAATATATTTCTCCCTCAAAGTATTTTTATCTACTTTTATAGATATCGGCGATATAGGAAAATATAACTTTAATATAAAATAATTCTTTAGTTCTAACTTTCTTTCCTTCTATTATTTGTATATATAGTATAATAGGTTGATTAGTAAAATTCTATTCTATATTAATAATACTTTTTTATAATCTATTATATACTATAATAAGAATACTTTCTTCTTTACTAAATTGCAAATCAATCTTATAAGAAATTATATCGTCTTCGTTTAAGATATAATTTATATTATTATTACTTATTATATTATCGAGTAAAATAATATTAGGATTATTCTCTAAGAATTTTATTTGTTATTGAAATATTATATTATATAGAAGGTTCGGTATAATAAAGGAATAAAAGTTATATAAATAATAAAACTTCTATTTAATATAATATTTAGACTTTATATAAAAGAGATTTAGACTTATTATGAAAAATTATAAACTAGCAAGACTTTGTTAATATTCTTAAAGTTTATATAATTACTTTATTCTCTTTCTAAGTTTTCCTCTTTATCCTTCAGTTTTTATATAATAAAAGGTTTAGTAAATTAAATCAAAAGTAGTATAAAAGGCGCTATTTAGGTTATATAAATAACTATTTATAAGTAATTTACTTTAAGAGAGTTTAGTAAAAATTATATTTTAGCTTCTTTAATCTTTATTTAAAATAAACCTCTTATTTGTTTATTTCTATTTAAGATATTAGTAATCATTAATATAGCTAATAGTTTAACTTAGATATCTAACTTACTCTAAAGTAAAATCTATCTTGGAATATATATACTAGGGTTTATAAAGTATATAAAGTATAGTAGTTTATTATAAAAACTATTATTAATATAACTAATAGTAGGAATTTTATAACTTTTTTTAGTTACTTTATTCTAACTATTATTAGTAAAGAGGAAAACAAAATCTAATAGATATTATAAGAGTATAAATATAATCTAAAAGCTATTATATCTCTTTATTTCCTTTACTTTATATTTACTTTCTATCTCTAATTACTTTTTAGCTTTATATATATCTATATAGAGATATAGAGGATTTTTTAGGATTATTGAACTATTTAGTTTAATTAAATATTTATATTATATTCAGCTAATTCAAAACCCGATTAATATACTTTTATTATATAAATTATAATAACTTTCTTCTATATAGTCTAGTTTATTACTGTCTAGAATAATAATAGTTGTAGTTATACTAGTAACCTTTTATATTGATTTATTAATATAGATAGTAAAATTATAATTTTTAGGTATATTTTAATTAAGTTTTTAATAAGGCTTTAATTTACTTAAAGTGAATAAAGACTTTAAATATTTTTAATATAATTGACTATATAGATTAATATTAGTAATTATCTAAGAATATTTTAAATATTATACTACTATTAATTGTTTCTCAGGATTTTCTTCTATTATTAGTTTAATAAAGTAAAATACTAGATCTTTGTTAATTAGAACCGATTTTCTAGAATATAGAATTAAAGGAGGAATATTAGAAATAAAAGTCTTTAAAATCTTTCCTAATATCTAAATATTAATAGTATTAGTATATACTAAGTAATAGTTTTATAAGGTATTTCGTTTTTAATATTATAGTAACTTTATTTTAAAAGTAAAATAGCAACTAGTTTTATAGATTATCTAATTCTTAAAGTATAATCTTACAAGACTAAAGTCTATAAATTTAATAATAAAAATATTATTTTGATTATCTTATTTCGTTACTAATATATTTTAGAGTTTTAAATCTTAGTATATAATACTGTTTTTATAAAGGTATTCGAGGTTTAATAAAGCTTGTTAGCTAATAGATCTAATATAATAAAAAAGTAGATACTTTTTATATCTAACTTTTAGATAAATATCGAGATTGTAAATAGTAAACTCTATTATAATATAGATTTTACTATTTATAAGTCTGAATACACCTTTATATTTAACAATATTTTCTTTTTCAATATTAGAATAGTATAAGTAGAATATATAAATATACTTATATAAGATAGTCTACTTATTAAAAAAGCTTTATTCTTTTCTTTTATTTCTCCTTTACTAACTTTATTAAGAATCTTAATAGCAACTATATATATAGTTCTATTATTCAATACTTTGTAAACTACTTTATAAGATCTACTCCTAAGTACAATTATACTTTTATATTTTATACTAATTAAAAAGTATTCTTCTTATAAAGAAAGTAAATATTAAGTACTAAGTGAATCAAGCTCTATACTATACTATTGATAATATTACTTATACTTTTTAATACAATTACTAGTATCTAGAAACTTGATTTTAAATATATATTCTTCTTTATAATAGATAGTTATATTATCTATAAAAAATAGAAAGTACTTTTTTTTTAAAGTTACTAATCTAATTATAATCTAATCTAGAGTAATAATAAAAAGTATACTATTAATAAAGTTATAATAAACTTGAAAATAGATTATAATCGATTTCCTTTAGAGATTTATATTAAAGTAGAGTATTCTAATATTATAATCCTCTTTAGTTTCGAATAGGAAACTATAATAAGATAGTAGCTTGATAGAATCGAATTTAAATCGAATAATATTTTAAGAAACTAAATATAAACTAAGAGAGTATTTATAAGATAGAGGTAAATAGGTTATAGAAAGAATAATTAAGAATTCTTCTAAAAGAAGATTAGTAGCTTTATATAATAAAGTAACTTCCTTTATATAAAGGAAGTTAGATAAGTATTTCAGTATATTAAAAATTATTAATTATATTTATAATCGAAAGTATATAATAGTTTAGAATATTAAATTGTTTAAGTTTACTATTTTTTAGAGAAACTAGAAGAATTATAAGAATAGTAAATAGATATATAAAATCAAGTTTAGATTATATCTATTTTATTATCTTTATTTATACTTTATCTATAAAAAATACTTTTAATATTATATAGAAGTATTACTTATAATACTATATAAAAGTAAATAATTAAGATCTTCCTATATACCTTTAACTATAACTAGAGGATTAGATCTTGTTATTCAAAGTTAATAATAGGTTATATACTTTGTTAATAAATTGCTATTAGACTAGATATAATATTAGATATACTTATTAATACTATAATATTCTATAATAAGTTCCACTTTATTAAAGAGACTTTCTTTATAGAAATTGAGCTAGCTTTAGTTAGTAAATATAGAAATTAGAGTATATATAAATTATCTTCTATCTACTAATATTATTACTATCGAATCTATATATAATTATTAAGTAATCTATAGATAAAGACTAGATTGATATTATTTATTTACTTTTTTTATTCTAGTCTTTATATTAAACCTTTGTATATTATTTAGTTATACTTTTTATTCTCCTTTAATCTCTTTTAAACTTAGTTAAATTCTTACTTTTATAGTTACTAAGTAGTTTATATCCTTTTAACTAGCTTTATAAAGATATTCTACTACTACCTATAGTATATTAAGTTAGTATTAATAGTTTAATTAACTTATAGGTTGTTTATAGTACTTCTAGTATTTCTTGTTCTAATTACAAGTTATTATTTCGGCAGAATTATAATAAAAGTTAGATAAATAGTAAATTACTAGAGGAATATTCTATTTATCTATTAGTATAAAAGTAATATAATATAGTAATTTATAACCTTTAATATATTTATATTAGGTTTTATATATACTAGAAAATAAAGCTTTTATAATCAATTTCTATTATACTCTTTTATATATTAAGTATTACTTAATATATATATAATATATATACTAATATCTAAATATCTTCTCTCGAACAATATATATATTAAATAAATTATAAGTAGAATAAAGTTTTGTTATATTATAGTTATTCTTTTTATATTCTCTTCTAAATATAGTAACCCTTTATAAATATTATCTAATTAACAAACTATAGTTATTCTCTTTATATATAGTAGAGTGTTAATTGCTTATAATAAGCTCTATATTATTTATATCTATACTTTTAGTAAGGGGTTATTATAGTAAATCGTTTTCGAAGTAACTAAGATTAAAGTATTAAAGGAGAATATTATTTATATATATTTATAAGGATTACTACTAAGACTAACTTATATTTTATATTTATACTTATTACTTTTCTCTTATCTCCCCTTTATAAAAGGTAACTAGATATAGTATAGTAGTATACTATATAATATATACAACTTCTTTTTATATATATAACTATATATTACTAACTTTTCGAATATAGCTTTAGTCTACTCTAGAGTAGGAAGCTAGAATTACTTATATTATATAAATCCTTAGAGTTATTTCAAGTAACTATAGTAAACTTTTTATTTATAATATATCTAGATACAAAGTAATATATAAATAATAAAATATTTAATATCTCTTCTTATCTTATTTTCCCTTTATTCTACTTTTACTAAAGGATAATATATATTAATCTTTGATTAAATATAATATAATAGTTAGTGTAATTTACAACTTTTTAAATCTCTTTACTTCGTAAAAATAAATATTCTATCCTCTTATATACCTAATTACTTATACTCTTCTTAAAAATAAGAAGTAGAAAAGAAGCTTATAATATTTAAACTCTAACTTAAATATAACCTCTAATAATAAAAAGTATATATATACTCTTTTTTCTAAACCTTTTTCTTCTTCTTCTATATCTTTTATCTTTTATTATTATAAATTCTATTATTTCGAATATATATTTATCGATTGTCTATAAAATATTATAATTGAAAATCGCAAGTTATATTAAGAAATAGATATATCTATATTATTATAATAGTTTAAAGTATCTTTAATAATCTATACTAAGATATTATATAATTACGAAATTTCTTCTTATTTACTACTTACTTGAAAAAAATAAAGAGAATAGTAACTTTAAGATATCTTTAGTATATATAATATTAAAGTTTTATAAAGTATTAATCTTTAAAATATATATTATTATCTTTTGATAATCTTAATAAATAATAAACTTTATAATAGCTTAGATAAAATTTCAACTTTTTATTATAACTTAGTAATAAACCTAGTATAGAATTTTTATTATAAACTTATAAAAACTATTATAACTATTATAATATATTATTTCGATTTCTATAAATAATTGAAAGAGCCTATATTATTAAAGAAGAAATATAGCTAATTTATAAAAGATATATATAAATTTTATATAAATATTAATAATTATACTTAGAAAAGATTTATTAATAAAGAGTATAATAATTAGAAAGATCTTTTAGAATTAAAAGGATACTTTATAATTTATATTAACTTCTATTAAGATCTTAGTTAGATAATTTAATATTAGTATTATCAAGGCTATACTAGTTAAATAGATAAATAGTTTTTAGTTTATACTTTTATCTTAGTATAAATTTTCTATAGATATAGTTTTCTTTATATTCTTGTATAAATATAAAGATATTTACTATTAAAAAAATAATAAATACTTATAACTTCCTTTTGTAATACTAAGTAAAGCTTCTAATTCGTTTTTCTCTTTAAAATTCTAAATCTCTTTTTTTATAAATAATATATTAAGATATTTAAGATATAAGATAGATAGTTAAATACTATAACGAATTATTATAATAATATTCCTATTTTAGAAATCGAAGATTATCTATTTTAAAACTATTCTTTAATAGCTTAATAATATTAAAGTAGTATTTTATAAAGTCTATAAAAATAATAAAAAGAATAAAAAGAATAAAAAGAGGTTAGAAGTTAATAATCTTATAAAGATAAATAGCTTTTTTAATATATTTATAATTAGACTAAGTTGAAGTATAATAGATTTATAATATCTTTATCGATTAAACTTTATATACTTTGAAACTTTCTAGATTGAAATATATATTTTAATATTTATAAGAAATATACTAATTATTTAATAAAAAAAGCTAAAAAGTTTGTAAGTTTTAATCTGTAGTCTAAAGAGAGTATAAGTAGAAAACCTTTTTAAATAAGCTAGTAAATTTTTCTTCTTCGATAACTACTATCTTCTATAGTTAATATACTATTATACTTTTAAGAGAATCCTCTATTATAAAACTTTTATTTTTTAGACTTAAATTTAATACTTATATAAATAAATAACTAACTTTTTTACTAATATCTATATTATAGACTTAATTTACTCTATATTAAATATTTAAAATTTATAATAAAAAGGGAAATATATCAACTATTTCTTAAGCTAGAATGAAAAAAGACTTTTATTTAAAATATAGTTTTCTTATCAAAGGAAATATAAATAGAAGTCTAGAATATTTAGATTATCTTTTCCGAAAATTCCTATAGTTATTATCTAAATTGATAAGTTTTTAGAATTCTAGAAATTTATTAAAAGAAATCTTTATATTTTAAAAACTTATAATCAATAAAGTAACTAAATAATAGTTCTACTATTTTAATAGATATTATAAAATATTAGTATAAATATTCTAAGAAATATTAGTAACTTATTTTTATAATCTTAATAATAGAGTTGAAATATCTTTTATCAATTATAATATAATCTACTATTTTATAATAAAGTTTATTTTATTACTAATCTATTAAATTTAATCTCGGTTAATTGAGCTAAGAGATATTATAAATATCGAGTTTAAAAAGAGATTAATAATTAATTTCTATAAAGAATTTAACTATTGTCTTCAAGCTATTCTATTATAGATTGTTTTACTCTAGGTTATTTAAAAATAAGAAATTTTTAAATAGATCCTTAACCCAATTAATATTAAAAGTATAAATAAATTCTCTTTGGAAATATAAAGATAGAATATTAAGTTACTTTACTAATAATATAATATTTCGATCTAGTTTTACGAATATTTTAAAGATCGGATTAAATAATAATTAAAGATTATTTTAAAGTTTGATAAAAAGACTATAATAAATAAAACTAATAGATAATATTTAATATACTATAAGATATTAGAACTAGAATATTTATTCTTTGAATTAAGATATAATCGATTTATTAAATCGATAGAAATATTTATATTAATTACTATCTCTACTTTCTTCTACTTATTAAAATCGAAACTCTTTTGATATTTTCTAGAAAGATCGCTATAGATCTTAGAAATCTAATAAAGTATTTTATAGATTATAATATCTTTATAGCTTAATATAAATCGAATTTAAATTGTATATAGAATTTAATTGAATATAGTATAGATTTTAAAATCGATTTTTTCTATAATCAAGTAAGGTTTTAGAAGAGGATTAATTTTGAAAGTAATAGATTTATTATTTTAATATAGATCGAATATTATTGAGGAATAGTATAAATCTATAATATTCTTTATTATATTTACTGAAGAATAGTAGGAAGAAGAGTTAAGTTTATAAAGGAAGTTCTAAAATCTAGCTAATTAGAGACTAGATCTCTTAGATAGTAGTTTGTAGAGAATACTTTTATCTAAGTAGAAGTATTTATAAATAAACTAAATATTATTATATTTATTTAAGAACTAAAGTATATCTTTAACTACTTTTTCTTACTATTCTTTATCAGACTTATAAAAAGTCGATATTAAGGATAAGTTATTTTAGTCTATTAGCTTATACTCTTTAAAGATTATTAGGAAGAGGTAAATTACTAAGTATAATAATATCTTTTAGAAGTTTAAGCTTTAAAGTCTAGAGTTTAACTTCTTACTTGTAAAAGAGTAATAGTAAATAAAGTAATATAATAAAGTAAAAGTATACTTAGTAATATAGTAGTAAATAAGAGATAAAGAGAATATATATAGACTACTTTGTATTATAGTCTTTCTTATATATTACAAGGAAATATCTTAGTTTTTAGAATATATACCTTTATACTATTATAACTTATAATATAGATATAATCAACTTGGAAAGTGTTTGAATATATAGAGATTAAAATAAATTTTATAAAATATATCTAAATATAGTTCCTTAGTATAATCTAATAAAGATATTTATATAATTCTTTAATATAATCTAGTAGAAAACGAATATTATACTTAGAATATATTTTGCAAAATATATTCTAACCTAGTAGGGATTAGGTTATATTTATTATATCCTCTACTAGATTAGAATATATTTTATAAAATATATTCTAACCTAGTAAAGATTAAATTATATTTGTTATATCCTCTACTAGGTTAGAATATATTTTATAAAATATATCCTAAAATATATTCTGAGTATAATATTCACTTTCTATCTTTTTCTTTTATTTTCCTTTTATTTATAAACTTACTATTTCTAATAATAAAATACTTCTTTATATTTATATTAAATATAAATAAAAGTGATTTGAAGGTTATTTATAGTTGTAATATATTATATATCTTTTTAGAGAATTAGAGAAATATTATATTTAAACTACTATATCTTTACTACTTATTTTCGAAAGAATAAATAATTTATATTTACTTTGTAGTATATTATAATAACTATTAGACTACTATTTAATTATCTATCTTGCTTTTTAAATTATAAGCTATTCTAAATTAAATATTCTTTTAATACTCTTTTCGATATATTCTATATTGTAAAATAGATTAGTTAGTAGATATCTCTTTTAATATCTTAAATACTATATAATAAATTTATAATTACTATTACTAATCTATTTTATAAAACTTTTCAAGCTAATATTAATAAGTTCTAAATTATATTCTTAGTCCTATACTTATATACTTAGTTGTTTTAACGATTTTAGATATTATATCTACTATTTAAATAAAATTATATATATAGAGAATACCTAAGTAGTATTTATTAAGTATATATATCGAGTATAAGATATTAGCGAGAAGAAGAGTTTGATAAAAGACTATAAGCTATATAGTAATAGCGATAGATATATATATAGAATTAAATATTGGAAATTGAATATAGGCGAAGTCTATTATAATCGTAGTTATAATAATAATAATAATTACTATACGATAATAGAGAGTGAAAGAGGAGTTACAAAAAGTGAAGAGAGAGTTATAAATAATAAAAAAGGAACTATATATAATGAAGAGAGAGTTATAGAAGGTAAAAAGGAAGTTATAGAAAATAAAGAGAGAGTTATAGATAATAAAAAAGGAATTATATATAATAAAGAGAAAGTTATAGAGAGTAAAGAAGGAGTTATAAAAAGTGAAAAGAGAGTTATAGATAATAAAGAAGAAACTATATATAATGAAAAGGGAGTTATAGAAGATAAAGAGAGAGTTATAAAAAGTAAAGAAGAAGTTATAAAGAGTAATAAAGAAAGTAAAAAAGATAAAACTATTAAAGTAATTTTAATATATATTCGAAAAGGGTTTAGTATAGTAGTTCTTTCTATAAGGAAAAAGAAGTCTAGTTAGTTTTAAATAAAATATATAAATATAGAAGTTATTAAAAACTAGTATTAGTTTACTAATATAATCCTATTATAATTTTTCGCGAATAATAGAGATATTTCTGAGAGTAGATCTTTATAGCTAAAACTCTTCCTTTAGTAATAATTGAAGAGTGTTTTTCGAAATATTTAAGAAGTTATTTAGAAAACTTTCTTTTTTATTATATATCTATATATAAATCGTGACCTTATAACCTTGTGTTTAAAAGAGATTAGTATTATAGTCTAATAGACAAATATAGTATAAATAATAAATTCGATTATTAATAAGCTTTAATCGATATAAGGATTTAAAACTATATTTATATACAAAGTATTAGTAGATATATCTAGCTATTTGTTATTTAACTTAGTTTTTGATATACTTTTAATAAAGAATTATAATCTAAATTATATTATTAAGTAGTATTAAAGTATAAAAAGAAATATTATAATATATATTATTAATACTTTAAAAGATTTAGTATTTAATATAGCTTTGAAAATCAATATCTTTTATTTAATAGTATTTATTAATATTATTTTAGAAATTAAGTATATAATTAGTTTATATTATAAACACTTTGAACAATATTAATTATTAGAGTATAATTATAAAATAATATATATTAATCTAGATTTACTATATTTATTTACTAGGGTAAATCCTTTATAATATTTACAAAGTTATATACTACTTTTATTACTTTGTAACTAATAGGATAAATACTTTATTATCTTACTTTTTAATTTTATAAGGAACTTTATAGAATATTATAAGTAGAAAGTTTTAAATTTTTTAATAGAAGTATTTACTAGAGTAACTATTATTATACTTGATCGTTATTCTAGTTATACTAACTATAGGGATTATAACTATTTAGCGAATATACTAATAGATTCGACTAAAAGTTTATTAATACTTAAAGGATTAATAAATTATAATTATATATTAATAGACTTAAAAATAGTTAAGGAAGGAGAAGTTACTAAAACTAAAAGCTTTTTAGATCTATATACTAATCCTTTTGATTTTAGTAATATAGAATAAGAGTATTTAAACAGTATTAAAAGTATAGAATAAAGGCTTTTGAATAGTAGTTCTTTAGATAGTATAGTATAGAAATAACTAAGTAGTAAAGTTGGAATATAGTTAATTAATTAAAGTAGAGGCTTTAAAGGCTTTAAAAGTATAGAGAATATAATATAATATAATTTATATAATAACTTACCTTTCTAATTGAATTTATTATTTATCCTTTCTTATCTTTATACTAAGATAGATATATATTATTATACTATTTTCCAGAATCTATATTAAATAGTTACTAGTAATAATAATTTTAGAAGATTAAGCGAATATAAAGGTTATTCGATAATAATTTATTTATTCTTCTAAAGTTGTTTTAATAATACTAGATATAATAGCTAGAATTAATATAATATAATTATCTCTTAAATATAATTATCCGCTTTAAAAGGCTACTAATTATATAGTTTAGACTAGAAAGTATTATTTTTTAAAAGGCTTAAAGGATATAATAAATATATTAACAATATTAGTAATCTATAGTATATAAAGTAGTTAGTAAATAACTATCTTTGAAGAGATCTTCTATAACTACTTTTTAAAATTAATAAAACTCTTTCTTGAATTCCTCTTTGATTTTATTTAATATCTTTAAACTATTATATATATATTCTAACTTCAACTAATCTTTTTTTACTAGAATAGAATTAATATTAATATATTATATTAGACTTTCGATATAACTATAGATTTTATAGTTTGTTTATATAATCTGTATAATAGAATAATCAATAATTTCTATTATAGATATAATAAGTTTAGAGTATCTATAATAAGTAGAAAGATCTATAGGATTTAAAGAAGCTTAAGAATATATATAGTATTATTATTTATTTGTGAATAAAATTTATTTGCTTAAGAGAGTGAAAGATTTTATTACTAGTAGATATATTTTGATAATATCGATTAAAAGAATTTAAGTAAGATTTAATACTTGTAGCTTTATTTATAAGTATAAACTAAGATTTTCCGAATATTTATTATAATATATCTTGCGATAACCTTACTTTAAAATATTATAAGCTACTATATATTTGTATAGACTATTATATAACTTAGTAAAGTCGGTTAATATTAATTAGATTATAATATATTCAATATAAAAAATAAGTTATAAAATAAATATATATAGTTATTTTTTTAATCTATACTTAAGTTAACTTTATATTAAGTATTTTATATTTTATAATTTTCTAGTAACAAGTTATTTATTATAGACTCTTTACTTAGCTTAAAAAGTAACTTCTTATTACTACTTATAAATATATATATTTAATTCTAGCCTAGAGACTTAATTGAAAAACCTAATATCTACTAAACTATATTATATTTAACTTAGTTTCAAATTGCTTATTTTTCTTGTTTTATAATAAAGAAGTATTATAAACTTTCTTTCTATATTATATTAAATACTACTTTTTTATTATTATCTTTATTTCTATTACTATTTATATATCCTTTTATTTCTATTACTATTACTACTTTTATATCTCTCTATTTCTATTTTTATTACTATATCCCTTTATCTCTTTATTTCTATTACTATATCTATATTATCTATCTTTATTATATAATATCTATTATAACTATATAAATATTATCTTTCTATTATTATCTTTATATCCCTCTATCTCTATTATATAATATCTATTACAAATCAAAATCGCTTCTATATTATATTATATATAAAAGTTGTATTTTACTATATCTACTATTTAGAATAATCTTGATAATAATAGTCTTTTAGTATTTACTACTTAAAATAATTCTAATAGTAATAATCTTTTAATATCTATTATTTAGAATAATCTTATTAGTAATAGTCTTTCAATATCTACTATTTAGAATAATCCTATTAGTAATAGTTTTTTAATATCTACTACTTAGAATAATCTTATTAGTAATAGTTTTTTAATATCTACTATTTAGAATAATCTTATTAGTAATAGTCCTTTAGTATCTACTACTTAGAATAATCTTAATAGTAATAGTCTTTTAGTATCTACTATTTAGAATAATCTTGATAATAATAGTTTTTTAGTATCTACTACTTAGAATAATTCTAATAATAATAGTCTTTTAATATCTATTACTTAGAATAATCCTATTAGTAATAGTCTTTTAATATCTACTACTTAGAATAACTCTAATATAATTTATATATTAACTTTTGTTAATTACTTCTATATTTTATTTTATCTAAAAGTTAAAGTTGCTTTATAGCCTAAGTAGGTAGAAATTATATATAAAGTATAGACTAATATTGTTTTTAATATAATTATTCTTAATCTATATTTATCGTTAATTATAGTTATAAGAAAAAATTATATCGAATCTAATTAAGATTCTAATTAAGAAACTTTAACTATAATATTTTTTTTATAAAAGAGTATTTGTAAAATAGAAAGATTAATTAGATATACCTTTTATTTTAAATTCTCGCTTGAATAATAATAAGTAGAATCTTAAATTTTTAATAACTATATATTATAATATAGAAGAATATATTTATATTTACTTTTCCTTTAAAGTATCTATTATATTTTATAGTAATAAGTATAAACTGGAATTGTTATTAGTTGTTTCTTTAAATACTAACTTTATATCTATACTTTATTTAATATCGAATATCAGTGATTTATTTTATTTCAATATTTTTACTATTTACAATATTGAAATTAATAATTTAGTATATATTATCTCTATACAATTCGATCTAATTGCAAAGAGGTTTATTATTATAAAGAAGAAGATTATTACAACTATTAAACTTTAGAATATAATCTTAAAAGATTTGATTTGTAATTTTAAGTCTCTATCTAATATGAAAATCTTTACTATATATATCAAGGGGAATAATTATATAAAGATAGATTTAAAAGGACTTTGTAATTGCTTAAGTAATATTAATACTTTTACTAATATATACAAAACTAATATAAAGAAAATATATATTTAATAAAGGCTTATATTAGTAGAATAGAGTAGATTTGACTTAATACTATTATTACTATATACTAAGAATCTTACTAAGCTATTTTTAAGAATATAGATTTCTTAGATACTACTAATTAATATTACTATTAAAGCTAAGATTATAGTAATACTAGCTATATTAGTATATAGTATTTTCTCTTCTAGCTATAAAGAAATACTAGTTCGAACTCTAACTAGCTTAAAATCTATATTAATATATAGTATTTACTCTTTTAACTATAAAGAATTGTTAGATAGCGAAGTTAACTTGGATAATATCGAAAAGGATATTAGATTAGATTTTAATATAGATTCGAATAAAAAAGAGTTTATTAGAAAATAACTTGCTAATTTAGATTATCGAGAACTAAATCGGTAATTCGACTATAATTTAAAAGTGTTATAGATACTTAATTTGAAGTTAAAGAAATAGATAAAATTAGTCTTATTGATAAACTTTAATATTTACTATTATATATATTTAATTACTAAGTTGTTAATTCTTAGTAATTATATTTATACTTCAAATATTAGTATATTTAATATTACTTTATTTTAATATTTTATATTATTTCTTTACAATCTACTCGATTTCGATTTTGATAATATTTTCGATTTATAGAAGAAGAGAAATTTATAGTTTATTCGAGATATAGTAGAACAGATTTAATAAGCTAATAAAATATACTATAGTATTAAAATAAGTTTATTATTATTAGAGTATTTTATAAAACTAGGTTAAGCTACTTATACTATTACTTTAGACTCTATATATAATAAAGGTGTTTATTTTAAATAGAAAAGTATTTTTATTATTTATATATTAGTAGAGTTTAGCAAACTGAGTAGAAAGTCTATTTCTCGAAAAAGATTAGGAACTAATAGTAGTTTGTATAAGTAAGTAAAAATATAATTAGTAATAATCTTAGTTTAAATTACTAAGTTTATATACAAAGTCCTGAAACTTTAGTTTTAAGTAAGATTATTATTTATATATTTAGCTAAGTAGCTTTACTAGTTTATATAGTTTATATAATCTAAATATAGTATACTTAGAAGAAAAAAGTATATAATTAATATAGATTATCTAGATATATCTTGATTTACTTTACTATTTATCTTCTAAGTTATATAGAAGTATTAGGATCTCGAATACTATAAATCGTGATAACTAGTAATATTATTATAAGTTTATTATTAATAACTGTTATATAGAGAATTGATTGTAATTAGGTATAAGTAGTAATAAATAAAGAATACTATTTGAATTGAGTATAAAGCCTTATTTAAAAAAAATTTTTTAAATAAAAATTAAAACTAGATACTTCGAGAAATATAAAGAGATAATAAGAAAATAATAAATTATATTAAAAGTTATTATTACTTTATAAGATCTTCTTTCTAAACTAATTATCTTTATTTATATAGAAGATTATAAAGATATATACTCTTTATTAAGATAAATAATAGCTTTGAAAACTATATTTCCTAGACTTTAAAAAGTATTTTAAGTATCTGAATATAGCTTCTTTAGATTGTTTATATAAAGATTAATATAAGTATACTATAAATCTATAATCGAATTCAAAACTAAGTAATATAATAAATCTTTTTCTTTATATCTATTATAAACTTCTCTACTACTAGTCTAGTAATTATAAAGATCTAGATAATCGCTTTAAGCTCTAGTATATATATATAGTAAATATAGTCCTCTTTAAGTTTTATTCAAAGTTACTTATAATATAGAATTAGTTAAAAGTATCTTAGATACTTTATTATACAAATTATACTTATAATTATTTTAAACTATTTATAAACCTCTATTATTAGAAGCTGAATTCCCTTCTTTTACCTCGAGATTTAATATACTTTAAGTCTAAATAATAAAATTAGTATAGTTCGAAAAGCTATTTATAATTATATATATATTAGAAAGTATCTTGATAAATAATTAAAATAGACTTTAAGCTTTATATTAATAATTTAAATAGATTAAGTTGTAATAGTTATTATTATTATTTAAATAGTTAGGTTTATTTTTTTAGGTTTATATAGATTTATATATTTCCGCTTTAAGAGTAAACTTCTTGAAAGTTGTAATAAATAAAGATTGTCTTCAAAGACAAGTAGATTAATTCGAAAGAAGATCTAGTTAAATAAATAAAAGTTTATAATAGAGAATTAATAGAAGTAAATACTTAATAAGTTATAAACCTTACTAATAATATCTATAAATAAAAATAGATAGTTATATAATATTAACAATAGTCTATATATAATTAATTAGTTATTATATATAAGTTATAAGAATAAAAGTAGAATTATTTATTTTTAATAGTTTTATTAAATTGTTTCTATTTATAGATAATTCTACTATAATATACTACTACTATAGTTGATATTACTTTTGATCTATTATATAATAGTTGATTATTAAAAACAACTTCTATATATTAATTATAATCAATTTATTTTATTTAGAAGATTTTCAAAAAAGTTACTTTTGATATTTATATCCTAATCTAGTTTAACTTAGTTTTAAATTTTATTTGTTATAATAGTATATTTACAACCCTCTTTATAATAATGAAAATAATAAAATCTATTTTATATATTAAAATATAATAAGACAGAATAGTATTATAGCTTATTTAACTCTAAACGTCTATTAGAATAACAAAGTATAGATTTATAGAAAGTTAAAAGAAAAGTTTTAAAGAAGTTTTTATAATTTTTAAAGATTAACTAAAGCTTTTCTAGAACTCTTTTATCTACTTCTTCTTTATATTTACTACTAATATATTAATAGTAATTGTATTTTAAAGCTATTATTATAAATTTTCTTATAGAAGATTTTTTTTTAATATTTTCCTATATATAATTAGCTATCTCTAATATTAACTTGTTGTAAATAGGATTAGAACTGAAATTATAGATAATAATATCGATAACTCTATTTACTAATTTATCTAGATATATCTTCTTAGCTATTATATATAGTTTGAACAAATTGTAAAGATCTCGAAGTTCTGTTATAAACTTAATTCGAGATTAATAAAGCTAATTAATAAAAAGTTGAATAGCTTCTTTATCTTCCTCTTCTAAATATATCTCCCTTTCTTAGCCTTCTTTAAACAAGTTATTGAATATATATCGAAAGTAGTTATATAAGTTGTAGATTAGCTTTTTATATATTAGAAATACTTTATACTTCTTACTGATAATCAAAGTAACTATCTTATCTTCTAAATTTATATCTAATATAATTAGTACTTAGTATTATCTCTATATTATAATTAATAGTTTATTTATTTAAGTAATATAAGTAGTTTACTTTTTAATATTTTGCAAGTCTCTAAGTCTAACTTAGATTATATAAAGTTAAACAATATATATACTACTTTACAGATTCTTCTGATTAATAAAGTTGATACAAAAGGTTAATAGCTTGAAGTAGAGATAATTGTTCGATATAGAGTTAAAATAAATATATTGTTATTAAGACTTATACAATTTACTTAGTTGCTTAATATTGATTAAGAGATATATTAGTATAACTAAGTTATAATAACTTAGAGTATTTATTATTATTTTAATCTAGCCTTAACTTAATCTTATATTAAGTATATATTTTATAACTTTATATTTTTTTAGTATAATAAAATTCTAATTTATCTATTATAGCTAATAAGTAGAATACTATTAAAGCTTGAAAACTTTATATCTTTTAACTACTTCTATTATTAAGCTATATAAAATATAATCTAAAATACTATAATTAATATCTTCATAAGAGTACTATATAAAGTTATCTTTATCAATCCTAGAAGAACTCTATTTATACTATTATATACTATCCGGTAATAATATAGTGCTATAATAAGTAGTAAAATAAAAGTGATATTAATCCTACTTAATATCTCTACTTAGCTTTGCTAAGGCTATAAATAAATTATAATTTGCTTACAAACTAAGTTATATCTTGAGATAAAAAGTAGTAGAAAAGAGTAGTAAAAGATAATAAAAGTAAAAGGAATAATCTAGATATACTTTTTTCTTTTTGAACTTGCGTTTAGGTAACCTTTTATTCTACTCTATATTTATATTCTATATACTATTTAGAATCGCTATTAAAAATATAATAATAAACTCTGTAGAAAAAGAACAAAAACTCAATACCTATATATAATATCCTTTATAAACTTTAAAGTTATTCTTGAAAGCTAAGATTAAATTACTTTACTTTATTATCACTTTTTATAATACTATTTATACTTATAAACAATATTATACTCAACGAATTTTATAACTTAAATAACTTTATAATATAATCCTCTACTTTTAACCTCTACTTGTATATTATAACCTCGAGCGAAAATATAAAAAGAAATAAAATAAATTATAATTATTGATAAGATTTATTTAAATTAGAGAAAGAAAAAGAGTATAATTAATATATAAGACTTATAATCGATTCTCGATAACGAATTTTTATATAAGGGAAAAAGAAGAGTATTGATTAAATAAAATAAAAAGAGAATTACTTATAGATTATTGATTACTAACTAATATTTATAAAAAGGCTATTATTATTATATAAAAGGAAATTAAAAGAGAGGTATCTAAAACTACTTCTTATTATCAAGAACTCTTTATAATTATTATACTAGATAAAGAGAATCTAGAATAACTATCTTTTTACTTATAATTTAAAAGAACTATTATTTGTTTAAAAAGAAGCCTATTAATTAAGAATATTATAACTAGATAAAAGGAGTTTTACTAGTTTCTTCTTTGTAAAATAATCTATACTATTAATAGTTATTAAAGCTACTAAATAATCTACTATAGTTTTAGACTTATATAAGTTATTAAAATAAATTAAAAAAAAAAAAAAAAAAAAACTTTGTAGAAGTTTGTATATAGTTCTCGCTTAGAATAATAGAATAGTTTATTTATAGTATCTACTTTATTTTTAATTTATCTCTTTTAATATCCTTACTTTATATATACTCGATACTCTACTTATTACTACGAATCACTTTGTTTAATATAAATAGCTTATTGATTATCATTCTATACTCTTATATCCCGCCTTTTACTAACTACAAATACTTATCTTCGAGAGTATATATAAAGCTATAAGTATTATATTTTTAAGTCTTTTCTATAATACTAGTTTTTCTAAACTTCTAAAAATTATATTATATTCTTTTTCTGAAAAATCTTATTTTAGAGTATTAGAATATTTCTTTACTTCTAATTAGCTTTCTAAAGGATAATAACTTTATCTATAGTTCGTAGGATTGAAGATATTCTTAATATTGTTATAGTGATTAAAAACTTTATCTAGTATAAAAACAAGTATATAAAGATAAATACTACTACTAAGATTAAGAATCTAGAAAAGAAGTATAAAGAGCTACTCTAAGTCTAAGATAAATATAATATATTTAATAATAATAATATAACTACCTTTTTACTTATAGAACTTATCGAGTAGTAATAGTCTTATACTAAAAATCTTTTAACTATTTTATATTCTCTACTACTATCTTACTAACTTTGCGATAAATTCTTCGAGAAAGTTCTAGTTAATCTACTTAAACTTTATATTTTTTATATTCTAGTAATAATTTATCTAAAATATATTTCTGATATCTAGTAGTTTACGAAACTAGCTTGTAAGGAAGATAATAATACTTACTATAAATACTTTACTTTATAGTAAAGTAGTAGCTCTCGAGAACTTTAACTTGAATTGATAATAAATAAACTAAGTTAAATCTTTTATTAACTTTAATTCTATATTAATTTTTCTATTTATATATTAATCCTTTAAGAGAAAAAAGTTAGTATATTACTTAATATCGATCTTATTAATAAATATAGTTTCTATTGTTTATTAGATACAATTGATTAAATATAATATAAATACTATTTTAAAGAATTAAGTTCGTCTAATCTTAAGTTAAAGATACTAGATAAGTTCTTAGATCAGATAAATATATATATATAAGCGGAGAAATATAGAGAATTTTATAAGTTAATTATTAGCTATACTTCTCTTCTAATTATAGTTATATTATCTAATATAAATATATTTTATTATTTATTTTTTTTTTCTATATAAGTAATTTACTAATTTTATATTATTAGTAGTTTAAAGATTAATAATTTAATTTCTTTATAATTATTCTTTATCTAGGAATTAGTATAATTAAGTATAATACTCTTATATACTTCTTCGATAATATCTATTATAGAGATATTAATAACTAGTTAATATATAAGAATTAGGAAGTAAGTAGAAATAGAGTATTAATTACTTAGATAACTCTTCTCTCTACTAGTTATAATATCTCGCGAGCGAGTAATATCTATATATTCGATCTACTATAGATACTAAATAAAAGTAAATAGACTATTAGTCGAGTATATTATAATAAATAAATTTATAAAGTCTTTATAAAAGTTTTATAATCTTTTGGAAATAGAATTAAAAAGTCTTTATATTTAGTAATAAACTTTTATTACAAAGTTAAATCCTTCTTATATAATATTACTATAAGTAAATAAAAGAAGATACTAAAGATAAAAAGGACTATTTCTAATATCGAAATATAAACTAAAGTATCTTCTTAAATCTATAATAACTTTAAAATTAATAATTACTAATTAGTAGTAAGTAGAATATATTTTATATAATATTAATTAATAATAAAAGATAATAACTTTTAATATTATAAAGAAAGTTTAATAATATATTTATAGTATTAGCCTAGTTTGTATAGAAGAATTATATTTAAAGTTTCTTATATAAATATTAGTTATAATAGAAATTTTTAATATAATCACTTTTTGAGTTTTATTAAATATTATACTTAGATTACTCCTAAAGTCTAATATAGAAGAGTATAGTAAATTTTCTTTTAAAAGCAATTTTACTTTTTTATTCTAAAGATTATATTATTCTTGTTTAATATCTATCTAATATAACTTTTTTTACTTTGTAATATTACTAGTTATATTTTAAATTGTTTAATAATATTACAAGTATTTAAAATCTTTGTTTTCAGTATAGAAAGTATAATAATACTATAAGTATTTAAAGTTTTTATATTTTATATAGAAGGTATAATAGTTTTATAAAGAATTGATATTTTTAGAAGTATTAATTTATTAATACTATTAGTTAATACTTCGAAAAGAATAAGAAGATAAAGATATTTAGAGATATATTCTATTTGAAATTCAAAATTATATATTATATTATTCTTGATTCTAATATATTTTAGAAACTTTTAAAAAGGCTATTCTTAATATTTTATAAATAATACTAATTCTTATATATATAAAGAAGTTTAGAAGGTTAATAAAAAACAATAATAATTATTACTTATAAATATTAGTTGATATCTATAATTATTCTAGTATTATTCCTTATTTAACTCAACTTATACTATTAAGGATAAGGTAATATTATAATAGAATCTAAAGCGATATTTTAAATATTGCTTATAAGGTAATATTAATATATTTTTAATATATAATAAAGGAAATTTTCGTTATTTTATAAATTATAGATCTTCGTTATCTTTATTATTTATAATAAAGGTACTATACTTAAAATATCAAGTTTTATTATTCTCCTCTTAATATCTTTATATATATTCTTACTTGTCTTATATACAATTATCCTCGTTATATTCCTATATCGCCTCTATTATTATCCTTTTATATTATCACTTTTCTAATCGATTATAATATTAATATTTAGAGGAAAAACTATATTCAAGCTCTTTAGATCTACCTCGACTAATTTCATATTAATTAGATCTTGGATTATTCTAATATTATAATAGCTTAAAGAATTGAAGATAAAAATATAAAGAGTTAGAAAGGGAAGTTGAAATTTACTTTTTAAAAGTTAAAAGCAAATCTATTTTATATTTAGAAATATTTTTATTCTTCTTGTTTATAATATCTTTATCTGATATTATAAGTAGAAGATATAGTACTAGCTCTTTAGATATATTTTCCTCTTCTCTACTATTATAAGACGAAGGAATTAGATTTTATAATATTTCAAGAAAGTACTAATATTAAGTAAATATATTGAGTAAAGTAGATAGTTCGAGTAAAGGAGATAAAGATAAGTTCTTAACTACAAAGTAATCTCTTTTAATATTCTATTACTTTTCTTAATTATTAGTATAAACTAATATAGAAATAAAAATAATTTCAAGATTAGGAGTATTCGACTTATTGTTATTAAAAACTAGTAGTTTTTCTATATATAGTTAGTAGACTACTTATTATAGTAATAAGATAAAAAGCTAAAGTATATATTTTAAAAGCTTTAACTATTCTAATATCTCTTTATTGAAATCTCTTTATATAAAAGCGACTTTGAGATCCTCTTTATTAAAGAAAGCTTATTTATTTTATCTAAACTTATCTTTTTATCTCTTCAAATTATATTACTTAGGTTTAAGTACTTTAGTATAATATCTTTTAATAACTTTGTATACTATAGTCTTTCGATTATAAGAAGGTTAAAGTTATTATTATTATTATTATAGTTTTGATTTTTTTCACTATTACTATTACTATTATTACTAATAATACTAGTCTCTACTCGAATCTTATAAGTTAGTTATAGTTATTAAAAATTAAATATTAGAATATATCTTGAGTTTCTAATTTATAACCTTTATTATTATTAGTTATTATAACTATTATATATCTTGGCTTAAGATACTAAATTTTATTATAAATATAAAATTACTTTTAGATAGAAGTATATTAAAATATTATAATCTTGGAATATAGAGCTATTAGTATATAAATATAATAAATAGAGTTAAAAATTATTTTAAGAAATATAAAGTGATTAATAATATTTAAGAAACTACTTACTCTCTCTAGCTATTAATATTATATTAAATAGCTTGAAGGAGGAATATAGAAAAAAAGTAGAAATAGAAAATATAAAAGTTTAAATATATTTTTTAAACTAACTACTTAAATATATTTTCTGTAGCCTTCTGTATACTCCTTTTATACTTCTGCTTATTCTAAACTACAACTCTCTTTAACTCTCTATTATATAGATTATAACTAGTAAATATTTCTATTATAAAAAGAAACAGCTTTAAGTAAACTATATCCTAGTAGAAATATCAAGTATATTATACTACTAACCTACTTTTATACTCTACTATAACCTTTATATTTATTTATATTTTATTTATATATACTTCAAGTTCTTGAACTATTAGTATTTGACTATTTACTTTAGAATATATAGAAGATTAGAGTATTATTAGTAGAGATTACTTTGTTTTATTATAAATCAGTTTAATTTAAAGTATAAATTGTTTATAACTTATCTTGGAATATAGAAAGGTTATTCGATTAATTCTGTTTTACAACAAAGCGATTTGTAATATAGTTAAGTAACTAAGTAGATATATTACTATTAGGAGATATTTTTACAATTAGGTAATATATAACAAAGAGTAGAGTAAAGTAAGATTAAAATAAACTCTTTGTTACTAGCGCTATCGAGTATATAGTCGAGGGGGTTAGAGATATATAATAGTAAAGAGAATAAAAGTAGATTAGATTTCAATATAGACCTTAGTATATACTTTAGTTTATATAATCAAAATTATTGAAGTTGTAATAGTTGTTTAATTTAGATTATTAGAAAGACTATCTTTTATAAACTTTTATATATTCTTATAATATAAATATTTTAGTCTTAATATAATCTTTCTTATATAAGATATTTTATTAATATTATTTCTCGATTATCAGTAATAAAGTATATATAATCTTAAAAGCTTTTTCTTACCTCTTTAATATATTAAAAGAACTTTCCTTTTATAGATATAAAACTATATAACTTTAAATAATTATATATCTACTCTAGTACTAATTAACTATCTTATTAAAAGTAGGATATTGAGCTAGTGATTTTATAGCAAGATTAATATAAAAGGAGATTAGAAGTAAGTTATTATAAAAAGATATTTTAGTTTATAACTATCTCTATATAGCTAAGCTTGAATAACTCTCTATTTGTAGAAATAAGACTTTATATTATAGAATATATTATACTTATTCTAGCATTGTAGAAGTCTTATTGTAAATAATAACCTAAGCTAATTAATCTTCGAAACTATCTAAATTATAAGATCTATTCTTCTAATATATAAAGATTATAAATTAAACTTCTTCTAAGATTATATAATCTATTATTCTACTATACTAGTATTTTGTATCTAGTCTATAAGATATTTAAAAGAGTTTAAGATATTATTATTTTTATATAGATTGTTATCTACTATAATTACTTTTAGTAGAAATTAGTCTTTCTTATTATAGATTAGTTTAGATATAAGTATTAGTATATATAGTTGTTATACTGATTTAAAAAGTTTACTAAAATCCTTATCTTAATATATAATATAATATTGTAATTAGACGGAAACTAGTTATATCGTTGTAAAGTATTTCTTCGATTAACTAAGTTATCTTATATAAAGATAATACTAAGAGTAAATCTCCTTTATTAGGGTTACTAAGGAGGTATTATTATAAGGAGTAAGATAATATAGTTGTTAAGCAAAAGAGATAAAAGTAGTAAGTTAAGTTTATACTTATATCTCGAGTAATACAATACTATCTAGAGAAATAATCGTTATTATAATAGTTATAAATATCGATTCTAAAGTAGTAGATCGAGGAAAGTAGAAGGGTTTAGCTTCAAACTAACTATACTATTAAAGCTCTTTAACTATAGTAAAGTATACTAAGTAGATCTTAATAGAGGAGTTGATAATATATAATATAGTCGAGAGGGGGGTAATAAGAGAGAGTTGAAGAAGAAGATAATTAAGAAGAAAAGAGTGTGAATTTTTATAGATATTGAAAGTAGTAATAATTATATATATACACTTTGCCTAATATAACGGCTACTAAACTCGGGGGGGCTAGCACCGCGACTAAGATTATAAATATAAAGGATTATTATTATATTTAACTAATATCTCTTTAGTAAAAGAAGAAGAATTTAAATATTTCTTTAATATATTATAATCGATTAAAAACTATAATTAACTTTCTATTATATTTATTAGTATAATATCTAATAATACTATTTTTTCTTAATTATAAATTAAAAATAGTTATATTATAAAATATCTATAATAAAATTAAGATTACTAATTATTATTACTATAATATTATAAATATCAAAGTTGATTTACTAATAAGAAATAATAATAACTTTATATATATTATTGATATTAATATTAATAAATTCTTAAAAACTAGGAATTTTATTTAAAATCTATACTATAATATTATTATTTACTTAATTAATAAATTTATAGAAATTGCTTTATTATTAAATATAATTTATAGTAAATTATTTTTACTATTTATTAATATCTTTTATATATTTATTAATAATATTAGAAAGTTTATAATAATTATTTCTAAACTTACTTTTTAAACTAGTATAAAGAGTAAAATAAATATATTAAGTACTTTTCAACTTTAAGTATTTATTATAATATATATTCTAGAGAAAATAATATCTTTAGTACTTTCTAATTTCTTTATTTAAATTCTAACTATTTTTAATTTCTCTATTTCTTTTATAACTATAAATATTATTAATATAGTAGGAACTAACTTTAAAACTCGAAACTATTGATAATTAGAGTTTATAATTATATATAAAATTTTAGCTTCTAAAAATATATATATAAAATTAGTAATACTTTTCTTTTTAAACTACTTTATAGAATACTTTAATAAAACTATTAGCTATTTTATTAAAAATTATACTACTAGTTTCAATTTTATATTTAAAGTTAGAAGAGATTATTTTATATAAAAGGAATTATAAAAATATCTCGTATATTTCCTTAAATAATATATAGAAAATAAAGTATTTAATATTACTATTTTCAACTTTATTACTTTAATTATTATTTTAAATAGTTTAATTTTATCTATATATAGTAAATTATTTAAATATATTATATTTCGAAAATACTAAAATTTCTATAAACTTTTTTATAATAGATATATTTAATTTATTATATAGTAATCTATATAATTTAATATTCTAGGAATTTACTTTTTATTATAATATAATACTCTAAAAGCTATATAATAAACTTTATATAATATTTTTATATTTAAGATTAAATATAATATTATCGAATAGTATAGTATAAAAAGTAAAAATTAATTTATTAATATATAATACTGATTTTAAAATTTCTAGAATTATATTTACTTATTTATATTATATTCAATATATACTTAAATATATTTTGAAATATAGATATATAATTTATAATATTTATATTATAATATTTAGTATATATTTTAAAAAGCTTAAATATATTTATAATATAGAAATATATCTTTTATATTAATTAGAATAATAAATAAAGATATATTTATTATTATTAACTTACTATACTCAACTAATAAATATTAATAGAAAAGAAATATATAAAGTTATACTTTTAAAATATCTTAATATATTATAGAATATAATTAGCTTTATATATTTATTATAAGATTATTTTAATTTTAATATTAGAATAAGCTTAGATTTATATATTTTAGAATAGTTTAAATATAGTATTAATATATTTTAGAAAAGTTTATAATTTTTACTTTATTCACTTAATATTAAAATATATAGAAGTATTTAGAATTTTTCTAAATTTTTATAAAATAAGTATTTTTATTTAAATTCAAATTTAAATTATCTATTTTTAAGAAAGTAAAAAGGTTTATTACTTTATATTTTATTAATAATTAATATAATATAAAGTTTTTAAAGAAAACTTTAATATAAATCTTTAGTTTAAAACTTCTATTTAAATTAAATTCTTTTAATATTAAAAGAATAAAGATTATAATAATAATAACTATTATTTCTAATATAACTTTATATTTATTTTATAATTATAATAACGAAGATATTAATATCTTAATTATAAATATATTATTATAATTACTTTTCTATTTAAATTTAATTCTAAATAAAGTTTAAATATATATAATTATCTAACTAAGTTAAAGAAGTATAAGTTTAAGAGATATATATAATCCTACTTATTTTCAAAATATACTAATCTAATATTATAGTATAAAATATATTATAATAGTATTATAATATAATTATTTAAATCTTATTCTTATTTTTAAATACTAATTATATACTAGGTTTTTCAAACTTAAACTTTTAAAGAATTTTAATACTTTTTAAAATAAGGAATTAAAATATAATAATCTAATTAAGTTTAGATTATAAGAAGTTAAATATATTTAGAAAAATAAAAAGTATAAATTAGTATTATTACTTAAAATAAGTTTTAAAAAGATATTTTTATTTATAAGAATACTAAATATTCGAAATCTTTTATAAAATAGAATTATTATTTATTTATATTAAGTTTTAATATTATTATTATTATTAGATAATAATATAAATTAGAAAGATTATTAGTATAGTTTTAACTAAGAAATTAAAAATTAGTAATTCTAATTAGATATTTTATTAAATAAAAAGTTTAACTTAGATAATATTAATTAAATATTAGATTTATAAAATATTATCTAAAGAAATATTAGTAATTTAAAAGATATTAGAAGAATATTAAAAATAGTATTATTTTTTTTTAAACTTATAAAACCTATTTACTATAAAGAAATATTATATATTTATAAAGAATTTATTCTTTTATAAAGTCTTAATAATTATATTTTAATTTTAAATATCCTTTAGAAATATCTATATATAAAGTTTATTATAAACTTTAAACTATTATTAAAGTTTTTTAAAGATAATAATATTTATTAAGAATATAAAAAGTATTAAAAACTTATCTTATTAACTTTAAAGTATTTTAATAATATTATTAACTTCTATTTAGTTTTTAATTAACTTTTCTAAAGAAATATAAATAGATTTCTATATACTATTAATTAATTTAAATCTAAATAAATATTATAAACTAGTTTTAGTATTTTTAATTATAATAAGTATTCTAAAAGATTTAAGAATAATAGTTATAAGTATTTTCAATTATAAATAAAGATAGAATATATTATTATTAAAAAGTTAAAATATAAAACTAAGTTAGATAATTTTTATAGAAGAAATAGTAAATATTATCAATTTATATAGAATTAAAGATATAATAGAAGTTTTATAAATTAAATAGAAACTAAACTAGATTTTATACTAAATATATATAATACTCTATATTAAAAATAAATAAGATAAAGATAATTAATATTTTTATTTTCTTTTTATTTACAACTCTTTGAAAAATAAAAATTTAGTTTATAATTTATAGTTTATATATTATTTAAATTATTTAAAAAACTAATAAGATAATAATTTAAATAATATTTATATTCTTAAGAATAAGAAAATATAACTATTTAATATAATTAGTTATTTAGAAATTAATAAATAATAGAAATATAATATTATTTTAGATCTAAGAATATTCTTAATAATATTTCTATTAGTTATTTATAATTATAACTAAAACTCAGATTTTATATAAAAGTAGATTTATAGATTATAGATTTTAAATCTTATATAAAAGGTTAAATAACTATATAGTAAATAAAAATATTATATTTTTAAAAATTATAATAAATATTAATAGCTTCTATATAATTAAATATTCTATTCTAATTAATTTTAAATTAAATCTAAATATTCTTATTTTCAACGATTATATTTTATAGTTTTATTTATTATTTACTTTAAATAAAATATATTTATAATTATTACTTCTAAATAAACTATTAATTATAGAATATATTATAATCGAATTAAGTAAATAATAAACTTTTAAAGAATTATTATTTCCTTTAATAATAATAATTATTCTTAAAAATATAGAAGTATATTTAAATAATATTATATCTTTATAAATAAGATAATATAAAAGTAACTTATTATTAATATCTTTATTTTTTTTATATAAAAAATTTATTTAATATATATTTCTTTTTAAAAATATTAGATTAATATAAAAAATAAATTAGATTAATATAAAAGATAAATTAGATTAATATAGAAAATAAATTAGATTAATATAGAAGATACTTTTATAATAGATTCTAACTTTAAATTAATTACTCTCTCTAAATTATATAACTTTATATCTATAGTAAATTTTTACTTTATATTTATAATAAACTTTGATTATATATTTAAAGTTAAATATAATAGATTCTAACTATATATTTAAAATTAAGTTAATTACTCTCTTTAAATTATATAACTTTATATCTATAATAAACTTTTACTTTATATTTATAATAAACTTTTATTAAATAAATATAATAAGCTTTTACTCTATTTATATAATAAGTTCTAATTATATATTTAAAGTTAAGTTAACTACTCTCTTTAAATTATATAATCTTATTATATAATAAACTTTTATATATATTTAAAATTAAGTTAACTACTTTCTTTAAATTATATAACTTTATATCTATAATAAGCTTTTACTTTATATCTATAGTAAACTTTTACTAAATAAATATAATAAGCTTTTATTTTATTTATATAATAAGTTTTGATTATATATTTAAAATTAAGTTAACTACCTCCTCTAGATTATATAACTTTATATTTATAGTAAACTTTTATTTTATATCTATAATAAACTTTTATTAAATAAATATAATAGGTTTTTACTTTATTTATATAGTAAGTTCTAACTATATATTTAAAGTTAAGTTAACTACTTCTTCTAAATTATATAACTCTATTATATAATAAGTTTTTATATATATTTAAAGTTAAGTTAATTACTCTCTTTAAATTATATAATTTTATATCTATAATAAACTCTTACTTTATATTTATAATAAACTTTTACTAAATAAATATAGTAAACTCTTACTTTATTTATATAATAAATTCTAACTATATATTTAAAATTAAGTTAATTACCCTCTTTAAATTATATAACTTTATATCTATAGTAGACTTTTACTTTATATTTATAGTAGACTTTTACTAAATAAATATAATAGACTTTTACTTTATTTATATAATAAGTTTTAATTATATATTTAAAATTAAGTTAACTATCTTCTTTAGATTATATAACTTTATTATATAATAAGTTTTTACTCTATATCTATAATAAACTCTTATTTTACTTTTATAATAGATTATAACTATATATTTAAAGTTAAGTTTTATTAAATAATTATTAATTTTTATTATTTAACTATTACTTTATATATAGACTTTAAATCTAACTACTTTTCTAAATTATATAATTTTATTATATAGAGTTTTACTATAATTAACTATTTAATAATATTACTTAGTATTCGAATAAAATTAAAATCTTTAAAAAAGCTATAAAAATAATCTTTCTAAACTATTAAATATAAACTACTTTATCTTAACTATATAAAAGATATAATATTTAAATAAAGTTTTAATAACTATTATATTACTAACTATTACTTTAGCTTAATTTCTAGTTTTTTATTTTACTTATTATATTCTTAGTTATCCTCGATATTACTATTAACTTTTTTATTATAAAATATTAAAATAATATTAATATACTATTAATAACTTAGAAATAAAACTTATTAACTTTTATTATATTTAAGTATATAGTTTTAATATTAATTAAAAATTTTACTTGTAAATTATTAAAGTTAATTTATAATAATTCAATATTAATAATATAGTAACTAAGATATAAAATATATTTCTTATATTACTTTATTATTAATAGTAGTTTATAGAACTTCTTTTTATTTATTTTCTTATTAAAAAACTATTCTTCTAAATAGAATTTTTTAATATAAAGTAATTTCTATATTATATAGTCTTTTAGAAAAAGATAAATATTATCTTTTTTTAATAATAAGAATTTATTATCTTGAATATAATTAAGAGTAATATATAAGTTTAAGTAAATTATTAAACTTTACTATAAAAATATTAATACTAAAATATCTATTATATTTAAATAATAAGATATATAGTATATAAAAATAAAAGAATAATAAATATAATTAAAATAATTTAAGTTATTTAGTTACTAAAGAATAATATTAAATACTAAGTTACTAAGTTTTTCTATATATTTTAAAAAAACTATAAAAGAAAATAACTTATTTTATATTAGTTTATTATCTTTAGTTAATATTATTGCTTTTATAATTAAGTTTTCTTTAGAACTAAAGTCTAGAATTATAATAATATTAGAAATAGAGATTTAATAACTTTATTTTAAAAACTTTTTAATTATATAACTTATCTAATTATTAAGAAGTTTAAGAAATTTATTAACTACTATATTAAATCTATTTATAATTTTATTTATAAATAAGTAAATATAAACTCTAATAAATATAGTATTAAGAGAAAATAATTAGTATTAGTTTTAATTATTCTTGGTATTTAAAATAGGATTAAAGAGTATAAAAATTAATTTATAAATAAAAGTAAATAATATTATAATATAAAGAGATTTAGTATAATAATAAAGTTATTAGAAAGTATTTAGTTTTATTAAAATTATAAAGTAATAATAAAGCTTATTTATTATAAAAGTTTTATTAAAAACTTTAGAATATTAATAATAAACTACTTTAATTTATACTTCTTAATCTCTAATATTATTATCTTTTATAACTATTTAATATCTTCTAAAGTTTCTAAAGTATTTAATCTAAATATTTTTAAATATAGAAATAGTTTTATATAAAAGAGTTATTATAAAATAAATTAAATAAATAAAAGTAAATATATAATCAAGAGATATTAATAATTTATATTTTAAAAGCTTTAAGAAAAAATAGATATTATATTATTATATATATATAAGTATTATATACTTTAAAGTAAAGTGATATAGAGCTTAACTTGTTAATAGATATTAAGATATTAAAAAGAAATTATAATATTTATAAAGTAATATATAATATAAAGTAATTAATATTTACTATTATTTATTATAAAACTTTAGTTAAAAAAAGGAATTTCTTTATATTAAACTAATTTACTTATTATCTACTTTTATATATTTTACTTCGACTATTATAAAATTAATATAAATACTTTTAATTTTAACTATAAGCTATTTTTATAATATTAGTTATATTTCTAATTATAGTATAATCTTATATAATTTATCTTATAATATAAATTCAAGCTCTAAAGTAGATATACTTAATTTAAAGTAATATTATTTTATATATAAAGTTGATTATTATATATATAGAGTAAAAAATATAAAGTTTGATTAATTAAAAAATAATTACTTTAAATATAAATTCTAATTTAAAATCTAAAATTAATTAATAAGTTTATAAGAAGTAAAAACTTATAAAGATTATAAATAGAAAATTATAATACTTTTATTATATACTTTATAGTTTAGTATTTAAAACCTTGATATTAATAAATAAGAGTTATTAATTATCTATTAAAATTAATCTTTGATAATAAGTCTTTATTTAAAATATATTTATTAATTTTACTTTCTTTAATATTATTCTATTAAATATAGTTTATCTTTTTAATTTTAAGTTTCTCTAAAACTTTCTACTTAATAATTTAACTTTTTTTAAGTTTATATTTATTCTATATATTAGTAATAATTCTTTTTATAATAAGATAATTTTAAATTTTAAAAATAGATTTATTATATACTAAATTCGAAATTTAAAAGTCCTATATTATTTTAAATTATTTTAAATAATAAACTAAGTAGGAAAATATTTAACTTTTCTTTTATTTACAAATAGAATTATATAGAAATAAAGCTTTTATTTACTTAAGTTATATTAAATAATCTTTATTTTTTTTAATAACTACTTTTAGTCTAGACTTTTATTTAATTAGTATTATTTTTAAATATATATCTATATATTCTAATTATTAATTAATTTAGATTAAATAAATTAAAAAAAGTAACTAATAATCTAATTTAACTAATAGTAAAATAAACTTTTCTATTATATTAATATATTATATTTAATTAAGTTTAGATATAGTTATTATAGTTTACTTTAAAGGAAAATAAAGTTAATAAGTTATATTTATAATATATCTCTTTATTTTAAATAACGATAATATACTAATATTCTATAGTATATTATAAAAGTTAGATTTTTAATATAGTAACTTTGTATAAAATAAATCTATTACTAGTTATAATCGAAGTTATATATAATTAGAATTTTTTATAATAAGTAATAATAGTATATTATAATTATATTTAGATTATAAATAATATAGATTATAAGCTAAAATAGTTTAGAATAATAGATTATATATATTTATTTCGTTATCTAAAAGAGACTAATTATAATTATTATAATTAATAGAAATAACTTTTTTAGAAATATAATATTAAACTATAATTAATTGTATATTAGACTATATTTATCTTTGAATATATATTATTCGACTATTATATTTATAAAATAATAATATCTTAATATTATATATTAGAGAAAAAGATTATATATTAAAACTATATAAATCTGAAATAATATATATTTTATCTCTATTACTATATATTTAAAATTATAATCCCTCTTTTTATATATTTATATTCTACTATATTTACTTACTAAGAATATTCTTATTATTTTTAAATAATAATTTAATAAATTTATAATTTATTAATATTTCTAATTATAATATCAATTTTATATATTATTTAAAGTTTATACTTCTAATTATTATTATAAGTCTTTTATTACTATAATAAAAACTTATATATCTAACTACTATTAATAGAAAAAGGATTTTAAATATTTAATTAACTTCTTTATTTTCAGAATTTTCAAATATTTCTTATATAAATAATTAATTAGTAAATATAAAAAATATTTATAAGAAATTATATTAACTAGATAGTTTTTGAATAATTATATATTATTCTTTATAAAAGCTTTTAAAATTATAACTAAATTATTCTTTAGTAATAAAAGTCTAGAAATAATATTAGTTATATTATATATATTATAATCTATATTATAAAAGAAGATCTTATTAAAGTATATATTGAAATAATAGATAAATTAGACTAAATAATCAATATTATATAAATCTTCACTTTCTTTCTTTATAATAAAATCTAAAATCTTCGTTTATTTTTTAAACTAATTCTTACTTATTTCTAAATAAAAGGATTAAATAGACTATTTATTTTACTTATACTTTCTCTTTATTATCTAAATACTAACTATTATTTTTATTTAATATACTTCTTTTATATAATATACTCGAACTTTCTTTATTAATCAACTTCTTTATTTTATATCCTTTCTATAATATTATATTTAGAATATAATTACTTTATATTATAATTTCTTTAATATTATTATTTGAGATTCTACTTTTTAAACTTTATATACTTTTCTAATTAATTAAAACTTTTATATATTCTTTATTTTATATAGTATCTAAAAACTAATTACTTTATAATATATTTCTTCTTTTAAAAATAAATTATTATAGTTTTTCTTCTTTACTACTTATCTAGGATTATACTTATAATATTATAATAAGTTTATCTTTTCTAATCTACTTTATTAGTTATAAACTAATTCTTTTTTAAAATATTAGAAAAAAGAAAGTTAATAATATTTAGAAGATCTAGATTTATATCTTTTAATAAAGTTAGTAAAAATCGAGGTTTTAGTTTATTAATTAATAATATAATTCTTTTTTTTTATTTAGAAGTTCTTTCAAATAAATAATTTATATTAGTAATTTAAAGAAAGTTATACTAAATTTAATATCTCTAAAGTATTTTATAGAAGTTTATATAATATTCGAAACTTATTTCTTAGTTATAATAGAATATAATAATAATATTTTATAAAAAGTGATTATTTTCAATTATAATTATATTTAATTCTTTTAAAGTTGAATATTCTTAAAATATAAACTTAAATTCTAATAATCTATTTATCTTTAGTATAATAGAATATTTTATAAAAGTAAAGTAGTTATCTTCTAAGAGATAAAGCTAAACTAAATTATTTAGTTAGATTTAGTATATCGAGAATTAAAGAAGAAACTAATTATATATAAACTTATAATAAGAAGATTACTAATTATTTAATTAATTATTAAAGACTTTTTAATATCTTCTACTTTAAGAATAAATAAATAAATAATTTCTTTAATATTATTAGATATATTAAATAGAGTATAAAATATAAAATAAAATCTAATTATTTCTATCTTGAAAAACTATCTATTTATTTTATAAAAGAAGATTATATTTAAAAAAGTTTAATATTAAAATTCTAATTTCTACTTTAATAATAAATAGTCTTTTTAAAACTCTCTTTATACTAATATATACTTTTTACTAATATAAAAAGAGTTTTAATAAGATTTAACTTATTATTAAAAATCTAAATTTTAAGAATTTAGATTTTTAATATATTTATAAAAAATATATAGATAAGATTATAAATTATAGTAAAGATAAGTTGGAATTCTTATAGCTATATATATAGTAAGTAGTATTAATAGACGAGTATATAAAATATATAAATAAGATTATAAATTATAATAAAAATAAATTAGAATCTTTATAACTATATATATAGTAAGTAATATTAATAAACAAGTATATAACTTTAATAAACTAATTTATTTATTTTTATATCTTTATTTTATTTATATTATTTAATCCTTTTTTCTTTAATATATAAGATAATATAAATAATAATAATTTTTTATCTCTTTATAAAGAAAGTATTTAATACTACTTTATAAAATAATAAGAAAAGAATTTAAAGTAGTTTTCAAACTATTATATTTCTTTAATAATAATAACTTATATTTATTTTTTTATATAATCTAGACTTTATAATATTATAGTTTAGATAGTAATTAATCTTTTTTCACTAAGAAATTATTTTAAATAAACTTTCTTCTATTTATAATATTATTATAATCTTTATTATAAGAAAGTCTTATAAGATACTATAATAATAATTATAAAGAAAAGAGTATAAAAAGTATATAATACTTTTTATTAACTAAACTATTAAGACTTTTTATATAATTAATAATATATATTAAGATTTATATTAAAAGAAGTTTATTAAATATAATAAAATATTATAATAGATTATTTCTATATAGTATATAATATTTTGAAAAAGTTATATTTACTTATAATAAATTTAATACTTCGTGAGTATATTCAATCGATATTTAAAGGATTTATATTAAGCTTAATAGTATATAAAGTTAGTAAATATAATCTTATCTCTAACTATAATCAAAGAAGTAACTAAACTAATTTTACTTTATTTTATTATACTTTATCTTATTATATTTAATTATATTATATTTATATTAAAAAAGATTTATTACTAGTAAATAATAATTATAATATAAATAGTACTTAATTAATATAATTAATAGTTTAAAAGTATTTTAATAATAATAAGATTTAGATTATAACTGAGATAATTATAATAAAAATTTAAAAAGGATTAAAGAATCTAGAAAATATATATATTTTATTATAATTATTAAATAATATTAAGAATTTATATAATAAAATAAAGTTTTTCGAAGAAGATCTATAAGTTTAAACTTCAAGAATAGAAGTTATTCTTAAAGAAATAATATAGTCTAATTATTTCTTAGTATTTTATTTTAGAATAATCTATTTAAATATAGAAATTAAATATAAAAGTAATAACTAGTTTATAATAAGTTTTAAAAATTGTATTTTTAAATATTATAATATTTACAAAATTATAGACTAAAAGCAAAAATAAGAATAATAATATAAAGTAAAAAGATTAGTAAGTAGTTATTAAAATAATTAATTCTATTATAAATAGTTTTTTAGAAATTTAGAAATAGAAAGTTTTTCTTATATATCTAGCTTTATAATATATATTAAAAAGATATTATAAGTTAAGATATATTTTAATCTAATAATAGTTATTAATTATTATTTTAATACTAGTATATAATTTATAAAGAAGAAATAAGAAAATATTATATCTAGTTTAGTAGAAATTTTATATAATAAAGTATTTACTATTTTAAACTTATTAATACTTCTTAATTTTATATTTTTTATAAATTATATTTTAGACTTAGAGTAAATATTATCTATTTATTACTTTTAAAAAGTAACTCTAATTTAATATTTATATAATTATAAAACTATTTATATTAAATTAAAGTTTAATATAGTTCTAATAATATAAATTATTATAAAAAGATTATATTAAGAAAGTTGTAATTTATTTAATAATCTTGTAATAAAATATAAATTATATAATATATTTCTTTTTAAAAAATAAAAAATAAGTATTAAATCTAAATTAACTTTAAGTTAAACTAAAAAATCGTTTACTAGTATATTTCTATTAAACTCTAATTATAGATATAAAAAGATATAAATATTAAACTCTAAAGATTATTAGTTTCTATAAAATATTATACTATTACTATTTAATTTATATTTATCTATTTCTAATTATAAATTAACTATTAATACTAATCTAATTAAATCTAATAATAATTCTATTTTTATAAATATATTATTAAATATAATAGATAATATTACAAAGTCTTTATAAAGCTAGTAATTATTAATAACTATAAATTTATTTATCTAAATCGTTAGTAAAGTAATATTTAGTAGTTATAAATAAGATTCTATTATTAATAAACTAGTTAAAATTAGAAATAGTAATATAAGAGTTTTAAAAGTATAAACTAAAATATATAATCTATCTAATATATAAAAGTATATTAGTTTATTTTCAAAATCCGATTTATCTTTTCTATTATCAAGTAAAACTATATAAGATATAAGAATAGTAGTTAAAAGTATAATACTAGAGAATATAAATATTATTATAATATTTTAAATAAAAGATACTTACTAAATTAAAGTTATTTAAATTATAAAGAGAGATATTTTTAATAGCTTTATTAAAACTTCTTAGTTTATAGATTAATAAAAAAGTATATATAAATATATATATATATATATATTATATATCTTCGAGTTAAAGTTAATAATAAATCTAGAAATTGAGTTTATATATAATAATTTATAAAAAAAAAATTTAGAAAGATATCTTAAAAAACTATTTTATACTTTTATAATAATTAGATTCTAATTAAATATAAAAAATTATCAACTAAGTATTATAGTAATATTCCTTTAAAACTAAAAGTAAGATATTATATTCTTTTTTATTATTAATTATAAAGCTAGATTTGAAATAATTTAAAAGTTTAATTTATAATATATATTAAAAGTTCAATTTACTAAAGATTAAATCTAAGTTTAGAGATATTTAAATATATTAATAAAGAGTTTATATCTTTTAAAATACTATTTTTATAAAGTTATTTATATTATAAAATCTAATTTAATATTAAAATCTTATTATACTTATATTTTTATATTTATTTCTAATAGTATAAATAATAATAATATTATATTCTTTATTATAATTAATTAGAAATTAGGTTTAAAATTGATATATATATTTAGGTTATAAAGAATTTTATAATTATTTTCCTAGATTATTTTATTAAATATTCTAGTAAAAGATTTTTCACTATTATTATAAAGTATATATTTATAGTTTACTTCGATTATATATTCTTTTTTAATATTAAAACTACTTTTCTTTATTAGTATATTCTTTATTATCTAATTATAGATAATAATCTATTTACTTTTAAATATAATTATCTTATTATAATTATTTATATTAATAAACTAAGTTTGAAAATCCTTTTACTTCTTCGATATAAATATTTTATTGATATTATAAATATAATAATCTTATTAATAAGAAGATATTTTAAATAAATAGAAAAGTTATATTTTATAATAAAACTATATATTGATTAGTAATTATAATAGAGATATAATATTAATTATATACTATTTTATATACTTTTTCTAATTTGTAGATAAATAAAGAAAGTTAAAACTAAATTTTATTATATTTAGTTTAAAAGATAAATAAAAGTTTAATATAAAGTAGAAGTATAAAATAATATTATCGATAATAAACTTTAATAAAGTTAAATATTCTTCTCTTAGAATTAGTTTAATTACTTAATAATAATTAAGTATAATTACTTTAATATCTTAGAATATAATATTTTTTTAATTTAAATTTAAATCAATCTTATATTAAATATATACTTTATAAATTTAATCTTCTTAGTATAATAGAATATTAATTAATTTAGTATAACTTACAAAGTGAAAATTATTTAAATTTAGAAACTTTATATTTATCTTATTCTATATATATTATATATCGAAATTTTAATTACTTTTATTTAAACTATATAAAGTATAATATCGGTATTATATTAAATAGTAAAATAAAGATAATATTAGTTTTACTTAATATCTTTATTATATTTAGCTTTACTAAAAAGTATAAATAAATTATAACTTATTATAAAATTATATATTACTTTAATAAGTTTTTATAAAATCTTAATACTTAATCTTTTAAATCTTTTAACTATAATTCTTTATATATATATACTTTAATTAATTATAAAATAATTATAAATAACTTTACTAAAGTAAATTCTTATATTATATTAATATAATCTCTTTTATAATAAAAATATCTCCTCTTTATAAATAAAAGTTAAATTTTTATATAATAAAATATAGAAAAAATTAACTTTTACTATTAATTAAAAGTAGACTTTATAAATTTTTATTATATAATCTCTTCGCTCTAGTTATAATATCCCGAGAATTACTTAACTATAACTACTATTTATATTATAATATTATAATAAGTATAGAAAGTTTACTATAATATTTAAGAGGTATTAAGTAATTAAAACTTTTTATTTATACTTTTACTACTTTTATAGTAAAACCTACTAAATAATATTTATTCTTGAAAAGTAATAATACTATATAAATAATTATAGTCTTTATTATTATATATTATAAGTTTTATTTAATCAAACTACAATTATTTATCTTTAAAACTAAGTATAAAAGTAATATATAATTTTATATACTTAAACGAGTTTTTTATAAAAGTATAGCTTTTAGAGTATTATACTTTAATTATAATATTTTAATTATAATACTTTGATAAGTCTTAATAAATAAGTAGTAATTTAAAAATATAAACTTATTAATTAAAGTTATATTCTTAGTTATAATACTCTTTCTCTTTCTCTTTCTCTTTTTTTTCTTCACTTTTTATATATCCTTTATTTATATTTTTATAAACTATTTTTATATTTTTCAATTATTTTATTTCTATTATTATCTTCACTTTATAATCTATCTTTTTATCTCTATTATTTAATATATATTATAATTATATAACTATTTTATTTCTATTATTATCTTTTTATCTATCTATATCTATTATATAATATCTTCTTCTTTATAAATATAAAATAATCTTATATTATATTATTTATAAGAGTTATATTTTATAGTATTTACTATTTAGAATATCCTTTTAATAATTATTCTTCGATATTTATTATTTAGAATACTCTTCTAATAACTATTCTTTGATATTTATTATTTAGAATACTTTTTTAATAATTATTTTTTAATATTTACTATTTAGAATACTCTTTTAATAATTATCTTTTAGTATTTACTACTTAGAATATCTTTTTAATAATTATTTTTTAATATTTACTATTTAGAATATCTTTTTAATAATTGTTTTTTAATATTTACTACTTAGAATTATTATTTTAATAGTAATTCTTTAGTACTTATAATAATATAATTTATATTTTAAGTTTCTAGATTATTTTATATTTTTTTCTAAAAATTAAAGTTACTTTTTAATTTAAGTAAATTAGGAATTATATATAAAATATAAACTATTATTATTTATTATTAATTATAGTTATAAAGATAAATTATATTAAATTCGATTAAAATTCTTATTAAAAAATTTAAACTTAGATATTTTCTTTATAAAAAAGTATTTGTAAAATAAGAGAATAAATTAAATATATCTTATATATTAAATTTTTACTTCTATATTAATAAGAAGAATATTTAATTTTTCTTAATTATATATTATAATATAAAAAGATATCTTTATATTTATTTTCCTTTTAAAGTATCTTTTTTACTTATAAGTAAGAAATTGAAAATAGAGATATTATTAATTATTCCTCTAAATATTAATTTTATAAACTTTATTAAGTTTTATTTAATATTAAATACTAATAAATTACTTTATCTTAATACTTTTAATATTTATAATACTAGATTTAATAATTTAATATTTGTTTTTTATATATAATTCGATCTAAATATAAATAAGTTTATTATTATAAAGAAAAAGAAGAATATAATAATTAAACTTTAAACTAATTTCTTTAAAATATTAATTTATAGTTTTAAGTCTTTATCTAGAATAAAAACCTTTATTATATATATTAAGCTAAATAATTATATAATAATAAATATATAAAAGTTTTATAATTACTTTAGTAAAATTAATAATTCTACTAATTTATATAAATTTAATATAAAGGAAATATATATTCGATATATATTTAATCTATTTGAATAAAGTAATAACTTAATATTACTACTATTAATATATACTAAGAATTATAAAGTATAAATCTTCTAATTACTACTAATTATTTTTAAATAGTAAATACTATTAATTAATATTATCGAAATAATAATTATAGAAATACTAATTCGAACTTTAACTAATTCTAACTCTATATTATTATATACTATTTCTCTTCCTAATTATAAAGAAATACTAACTTGAACTTTAACTAGTTCTAACTTTATATTAATATATAATATTTTCTCTTCTAATTATAAAGAAGTATTAGAAAATAAAGTAAGTTTAAATAATATTAAAGAGACTTTAAGATATATAAAAATAAACTTTAATATAGATTTAGATAAGAAATAGTTTATTAAGAAATTAACTATCTTTTAGAGATATTTAAATTAAAGTTTATAGAATAGTTATAAATAATAATATAAATTAATACTAATTTTCAAGTATATAAATATTTAACTATTAAACTATTAATATTAACTATTTATATATATATATTAAATTTTATAGTATTTAATACTATATTACTTTAATACTTTATATTATTTTTATATAATCTACTTAATTCTAATCTTAATAATATTCTTAAGTTATAGAAGAAAAGAAATTTAAAGTTTATTTTAAATATAACTAAACTGATTTAATAGATTAATAGAATATATTATAATATTAAGATAAATTTATTACTTATAAACTATTTTTTAAAACTAAATAATACTATTTATATTATTATTTTAGATAGTCGATATAATAAAAATAAGTATTATAATTAGAAAATTATTTATATTCTTTATATATTAGTAAAGTTTAGTAAGTTAAATATTAGTAAATCTATTTTTAAAAAAAGTTTAAATATTAATAACAATATATCTAAATAAATAAGAATATAACTTTTTATATTATTAACTTGAAAAATATTTTCATATTATACTTTGATAATATAAATAGTAATATAAATAGTAAAGTTATATTTATTATATTAAAAACTAGAACTAAGTAGAAGTAGTAAGTTTAAAAAAGTTAACTATATTATAATATTATTATTACTTTAATAATAGTAATATAAAAGTAATATATAATCAATTTCGATTTTATAAAGATTTACTTATATATAATAATCTTATTAATATTATTTACTTTCTATTTTACTCTACTTCTATATCTAATATAAATAAAATCACTTTTAATTTAATATTAAAAATAGAAACTTTATATATCTATTTTCTAAGTAGAAATACTTTTTACTATATATAAATTATTTCTATTATATAATAAAACTTAATTATAGTATATTAAAATAAAGCTTTATTAAAATTATAAGAATATTATATAAATTATATAGAATAATATTTAAAGATTTACTACTAATTAACTAAGATTATATAGAGATTTAAAATTTTAAATTTTTAAATTTTAATAAATCAATTAATATAATATAATTATATATTTACTATTATACTCTTTAAAATAAAGTTGTTTTAAAAGTATAATATTTTAATAAAATATTAAGCTTAGTAATTAGTATTTAGAGAAAATTTGTAAAAAGTAGTAATAAATATTATAAATAATAATAATATATTTATAAATAGTAATATAAATATATAGATTATAAGAAATAATAATAAAACTTTTATAATAATAATAGAATAAAGTTAAAATAATAGTTAGAAATAAAGTTTAAAAATTAAAACTATCTTTATTTATAAATTTATTTATATTGAAAAAATAAAGATCTTTTCTTTTATTATTAAAAATTATCTAGAGAGTTATTTAAATATAAAGTTTTTTAGTAAAGTAATATTAAAGAAGTGATTATATAAAATAATAAAATAAACTAGTAAAAATAAATACTTTTAAATCTAAAACTTAGAGTCGAAGTTTAATTTTATAAGTTTTAGCTATATAGTTTTTAAAGTATATTAAATTATTAAAAACTAGCTTTTTAACTTTATATATAAAATAATAGTAAATAAAAATTCTATTTACTATTTAATATTATAAATAAATATTCTTAATATAATTTTATATATAAATAATATAACGAAAAGATTATATTTATTATTTATATAAAAGATTATTATTTCTAATATAAATAATATATTAAGTTTTTATATAGATTATAAGAAATTTATTAGATAATAAAAAGGAAATTAGAGTAAAAGACTTTTTTTTATTTATATTTTTAAGGATTAAAGTAAATTATAGTTTATAAGTTTAGAACTTTTATTAAAATATAAAAGTGATTATAAGATTAATAATAGAAATCTTTTAAAAGATAATATTTTATTAATTTAAGTTTTTAGAGAAATTATATAAAATTTATTATAATTAATATTATTTATTAAATTGATATTAGATAATAAATATATTCTTCTTTTTATTCTTTATAGTTTTACTAGATAGTCTATATAATTACTTTTTTATTATCTTATTATAAATATAAAAGAAATAATTTTTTCGGAATTCTTTTTTAATTTTATCTTTCAAATTTTTCTTAGTATTTATAAAGTTTTTTTAAAGATTTTTATATTATTTTCGAATCGTTTATAATATATATTTAATAAACTTAAAATCCTATTTAATCTAAGTATATAACTTTTTAAACTATTATTTAAAGTCGATAATATTTAAATCTATAACTAAAAATAATTTTATTAATTCGATTAGAACTTTTTTAAATATATCTAAATTATATTAAATACTTATATATATAAAAGCTTAAGTAAACTTATTATTAGAAATCTTATTTTTAAGAAAAGTATTTTATATATTAAATCTAATAATATTATTTATATAAACTTTATTAAAAACTTTAATAAATAAATTATATCTTATAACTTGATTATAAATAGTATCTAAAGTAATATCTAAAATAGTTATTAGTCTAGAGAATTAGATAAAAATAATAAAAAATATATATTATTAATTATATTAATAGTTTTTTAACAAAAATAATAGTTTATTAATTTATCTTTAAAACTAGTATCTTTTCTTAAATAATTAATATAAAAAGTATAAGTTAAATAACTTATAAATTCTATTATCAACTTTATCTAACTATTATTAAAATAAATAGACTTTTAAAAAATAAATATTTTAAACTATTCTACTTTCTAATATACTTTTATAGTTTTTATACTTTAACTTTAAAAGTCTATTATAAAGAAAAGTTTAATAGATATATAACTATTAATAAGAATAGTATTATTATAAATTATATATATTAAAATATAAAAAATTAAATAAAGAATTAGTAAAGGATTTTCTTAAAATAAAAAAGTTATATTAAAATAAATTAATTAGAACTTCGAAAGTAGAAAAGAATAATATATAATTTAGATTTATTATTAACTCTTTTATAATATTATAAATAAACTTCTATTATAAAAAAGTCTTTTCCTTTAAACTTTAAATTCTATACTATCTAGAAGTAAATATCTTTATAATATAATACTTTATATTATTATATCGCTTTACTAAACTTATTATATTTAATATTAGTAAAAGTTTATAAAACTAAACTTTTATTTATCTTAAAAATAGAAGTATTATATATATTTTTTATTATAATAATATCTATCTTATTAATATTATAACTACTATTAAAGTTACTTTTATAATTAATATTACTATTAAGCTTATTATATTTAGAATTGTTAATATCTTTAATATTACTTATATTATAATTATTATATATTAATTCGAGATATTATATATTTTTATTATTTTTTACTTTATTAAAAGAATCTTTATTAATTATTCTTTTTAATAAATAAATAAACTTTATAAGTCAATTATTAATATAAGATTAAAATAGTATAATTATAGTTATATTATATTAATCGTCTTTAATAGGAAAAATAAATTTATTATAAATCTAATATTAAATAAATAATAAAAGTAGATTATCTAATCTAACTATTAGTTTAAATTTAAATAAAGTATTTAATCTAAACTTAACTTTTAATATACTATTAATATACTTCGAATATTATTAGTATAAAATATTATAAAAAGAATATTATAAAATATCTTAATAACTTTATTTAAATTATTAGTATTTACAAAATTATTATTAATTCGATAATAAAGTATTTTAAAATCCTATTAATATTAATTAATAAACTTTCTCTTTTCTTTCTTTTACTTTTTCGCTAAATAAGTTTTATAGATCTAATAGAGAAATAATATTATTATCTCTTTATTATAATTTTATATAAGAATAACTATTTACTAATAACCGATATTAATATAATTATAATATTTATATATTCTTTAATCTAATCAAATTATAAAAATAAAAGATTTTATATATTTAATAAATTTCTATTTAATATAATAAATATTAACTTTTATATTCTTAATATTAAGTAATTATAAAAACTATATATTATTTAGATCAATTTATAAAAGTTAATAATCCTTTTTACTAAATATTTTCTTTTTTCTTTCTTTAAATATTTTATTATTATTATTGTATTATTATAGAATATTCTAAAGTATTTTGAAAGTATCTTTTATTAGAATTTAGATAATAGATATTATAATTAATTGAGATTAGAATTAGATAATAATAAATTTATATTCAAAGAAAGTTTATAGATTATTAGAAATAAATAATAGTAAGAGATATTTATAAACTATTAGAAATAAAAAGAGGGAGATATAAAGAAAGAAAACAAAGTAGGATTTCAAAGATAAAACTAGAAAGAAATAAAATATAATAAAAGTAGATTCTATAATTATAAATAGTTATAATAAATAAATAAATACTATAAATTTTTATAATATAGATAATTATTAAAGTAGAAAGAATAAGTAAGAGTTTCTATAATAAAGAAAAGAAAAGATATTAAAATAAAACTTTAAATTAATAATATATTAAAGAAATACTTTTTAGAATATAAGTTTTTAGAATATAAATTTCTAGTATATAAGTTTCTAATATAAGGAGAAATTTAATATAATTATATATTATATAAATAGGTTTAGTAAGTAATTAAGATTATATAAAATAGTAATAAAACTTACTAAATATAGTAGTTTAAACTACTATATTTATATATATTCTATAATAATATCTAAGTAATAAAATTAATAATAAATAAAAATAAATAAATTTTAATTAAATTATAATATATCAATATTTAAAATATATAGTTAAAATAAGAATATATAAAGAAATTATTTAATATTACTTATCTTTTTATTAAGAATATACTAATTAATAATCTTATTAAGAATTTTATATATTAGTAATTTAAATACTTTTATATCTATTTAAATTTATAAGATATAAAAAGTAAAATCAAGAAATTTAATTTAATAATTAATAATTTTTAACTAATCTTTTATTTATTAATATTTTTATTTGATTTATAATCTTGAAATAAATATCTAATAATAAATTTATACTTAAAATTTATAAGAAAGTTAAATCGAATTAATTAATCTTTTAAAAAACTATTAAAATTTTTATTTAAAAATCTATTTTATTTTATTCTTCTTAACTTATTATTAAAAATTTAAAATATAGTAATTAAAAAATATTAATTATATTAGAAATATACTTTAATAAATAGATAATCTTATATAATATATTCTAATAAATTTAATATCTAGAAGAATATAAGTTAATAAATAAATAATTCGAGATAATATAAAAGAGAATATAAATAAAAATCTTAATTTAGAAATATAATATTATAATATTATAAGTTAAATATAGAGTAATTTAAAATACTTTTTATATATCTTATAAAAACAAGAGAATTTTAAACTTAAAATAAATTTAATTTTTAAAAACTAATTTCTAAACTAAATTTATAAAAGTTAAAAGAATTTATTCTAAATTATTTTTCTAAAATTTAACTATTACTTTAATTTAATTATTATTAATATCTCTATTTCTTTTATAAAGAATTTATTTATTATTAACTTTATAATCAATTTAGCTTATATTTTATATAAAATAATTAATAATCTAGATATATTTAAAAAACTTAAAAAGTAAATAAAGTAATTAATATTATAATAAAATCTTTAAAAAGTAAATAAAGTTTATATATTAGGAAAATCTCGATTAAATAAAGATATTAAAGTATTTATAAAAATAAAAATATCTTAAATATAAGAAGTAATAAAAAGATATATATAAAGAGAATAATAAAATAAACTTAGTTTATTTATAAGACTAAAAAGAATATATAAAGTAAAACTTTATTTATAAATACTATTAAAGATAATAATTTATATTAACTAAAATATACTTATTATTTTAATATAAAGTATAAAGAATATATTACTATAAGAAAGATTTTAAAAAGTAGAAAGTATATTAAAATTCTTAATATAATAAAAATTTAGTAAATAAATAGTAAAAGTTTTAGATAAAATAAAAATATTATTATCTTTAAATTTATTATTTTTATTATTAACTTTTTCTACTTTTATATCTTTTTTCTTAAACTTATTATTTAAAAGCTTATTATTAAAATTAATTTTAAAAGCTTTTATTTAATATTAAAAATATATTTTAGCTTTTATAAATTCTTAGAAATAAAATTAATAAACTTATTATAATAGAATATAAAATATTATCTTCTTTAATATTTTTTTCTTAGATTTAGTTAATAAAGTTTAAATAAGAAGAAGAAATTCTTTTAAAATAAATTAATATTTTTTTATTTTATAAAATTAATATCTTTTAGATTTACTAGAATATTTATAATTATAATAAATACTTTGTTTATTATTATAAAAAATATTTTAAATATAAACTTTATAAAAAATAAAATACTTTTCTTTATATTCTTTTAAATTAGATTAATTCTATTATTTAGTATAAAAAGTTTTAATTATAGATTTATTATAAAATTTTCTAAGAAGATTATTTAAAAGTATATTTTTAAAGTTATTTATAAAATTAATTAGATTAAAATTAGAATAAGAATCTTTATAAAAACTTTAAAAAATCTTAAATAACTTAGTAATATTATAATTAAATAGACTATATATATTAGATTTAGAATAATAATTATTATAATTTAATTAAAAAGTAATTAATAATAGTATTATTTAACTTTTAAATAAACTAATTAAATAAGACTTTTTATAAATAACTTTGTAATTTAAATAAAGAATAATCTAATTAATAAAAGTAAGAAAAGTATATTATTAAATATAAATATTTATATATTATTTAATATAGCTTATTATCAAATATAAAAAATATATAATAAACTAATTTATATATAAATAAAACTTTTAATTAAAATATTTTAAAGAAGTAATAAAATAATTATTTATAAAAAATCTATTTAGACTAAATATAAATTATATATTTAATAAAGCTTTAATAAATATACTTAATATTTTATAACTTTTTAGCTTTTAAAAATAAAATAGAACTTTTATATAATATTATTTTAAAAAAAAAATATTTATTTAATATTTAGAATAATTATATTTAGAATAAAGAAAAGAAAATTAGAATAAAATATATAAGATTATAAAAGTATAAACTCTTTATTAACTATTTAAAGTATAAAATCGATTAAATTGATTTTTATATAATTAGAAAAAGAAAATAATCTAGTAAATCTTTTTAGTATATTAATAAAAGTATAATTAATATAATTAAAAGTAGAAAATAATTATAATAATTAAAGATAAGAAAAGTTTAATTAAAACTAATTATAAAAAGATTAATAACTAGAAAGTAAAAAAATTAAAAAAATAAAATAAAAATTAAATTTATTTATAAGAACTAAATAATAAGATTTTAAATATTTTTATTAAACTTAACTAAAAGTAAAATTATCTTATAATTAGAAAATATAAAATTAGAAGATAAAAAGAATTAAATTTATTTATATTATTTTTATAATATATATTTATAAGTAATCGAGGATATATAGAAAGTTAATTTTATATTACTTAATTATAAAAAGTATATTTAATAGAATATATATTAATATAATAATCTAGTATATTAATTAATATATAATTATCTTTACTTTTATTTCTTTTATTTATATTAGAATAATTCTATTTAGAAGATATAATAATTATAATTATAAGTATAAAAATTAGAAGAAAATAAATAGAAAGTAATAATACTAATAATAGTATTATATTATATTATAGTATATATATATTATATAAATAAAAGAAATATTTCTATTATAAGAGTATAAGAAATTTATTTTAAACTTTACTATTATAATAATAATTTATTAAAAATTAATTTTAATTAAAATAATAATAATAAAAATAATTATTTAAAATAAATAGTTCTAGTTAATAATTATTTATTAAATTAACTAAGTATTTACAAGTATATTTCTAATAAATATTTAACTCTTTAATTATAATATTATTAACTAAGAAAACTATTTAATAATTATAAATAATTTAAATTATATTTACTAGAATAAAGCTTTTTGAAAATTAAATAAAAGTAAAAGTAATTTACTAAATATATAACTTTTAAAATAGAATATTAAAAATTATTTTATTTATTAATCTTTTTCTTTTTCTTAATATAATTTAAAGTTATAATCTAGAAAGTATATTATAGAAAGTATTATCTAACTTAATAATTATATTAATATTAATTAACTAATATAGTTAGTTTAATAATATAATTATTATTCTATATAAAATTCGATAATATTCTAACTAATTATTATAACTATATTATTAATACTCTATTAATTAAATAGTTAAAAGAATTAGTTAAAAGTTAGATTAATTAAAAGAATTAACTAGAAGATAATAATTAAAAGTTTTATTCTTTATTATTAATCAATATAATTAATATTATTCCCTCTTAATTAAGAATCTTTATAAAAGAAGAAGAGATTTTTAATTAAAAAGAAAGTAATTAATTTTTATTTTATTACTTTTATTTCTATTATTATATTATTTAGTTATTAGTAACTTTGATAAAAAGTAAATTATAAACTTTATTAGTCTTTTAGATATAAATATATAAAGTAAATAGATTATATTCAAGATTATATTATTTAAATATCTTTTTTATAAATAACTTAATTATTTCTCGGAATAATTATTTATTAAGAATTTTTAACTTAGTAATAAACTTTAATTACTTTATAAAAATAATTAATTAATCTTTTATAAATTATATTTATTAAAGTTATATTAAAAAGAAAGTAATTATAATATTAGAAATAATATTAATAAAGATATAAATAAAAATTAGTTTAGTAATTTAAACTTATTATAACTTTAATTATTTTTATTAAATTTTAGTTTATATTTATAATTTTAAAATTAATATAATTAATATAATTAGTTTACTATTTATTAAAAATAAAATAGAATTTTAATTTTAAAGTTAAAGAAATAAAAGATTAATTATTTTATTCTTTTCTTTATTTCTCTTTTCTATATTAATATTAGAATTTATAAAGATATTATTAATATATTAAACTTTTAAATTATTATTAATATTCTTTAGATTTCTAGAATAAAAATATTTAAAAAGAAGAATTATATTAAATATAAAGTTTTAATTTTATTATAATATCTTAGTACTTTTCTTAAATACTTTATATTTAATATTTCGAAAAGAAGATATATTATTAAATAGAATTAGTTTATAAAAGAAATAAGATTTAAAAGAAGTTATAAAAAAAATAGAAGTAAAAGTAAAAGTTATAAAAAAGAGATAAATAAATAATAGAAATAAAAGTAATAAAAGTAATAATATTTATATTATTATTTAATAAAATAAATCTTCTTTTAATAACTTTAATAGTTTTCTAAATAAAAAGGATTATAAGTAAAATATTATTTAAAAAGCTATTAATTAGTTAAAAAAATTAGTATTAAATTATTAATAATATAATAATATATTATAAGAATTTAATAAAAGATAAGATTATATTATTCTTAAAATTAATAATTATAAAATTAAAAAGGTTGAAGAATTTTAAAAACTTATATATATATAGTAGTTATATAGATTATATATTTAAAGTATATATATATTAAGTATATTTATAAATTTATTTTATTACTAAAGTAATCTTAAAAATCTATTAACTAAAATTAGTATAATATATATAAAGATTATTTATATAATAAATTTAATATATCTAAATTATTATAAAAATAAATAAACTATTTTTTTATTATTTAAATAATTATATTCTATCTTCTAATTTTAATTAACTATTATAATTTCTTTATTTAAAATTAATACTAAGTTTTTAATTTTTAATAAATATTAGGAATTCTTAATTATATTCTCTAAATTTAAATTAAATACTTTATTACTTTATTATCTTTATAATTATAAGATTACTTTGAAAGAAAATATAAAGAATAAACTTTATTATAATTTATTATATAAGATATTAATTAAAGAATTAAAAATTATTAAAAAATATCTTATTAAAAATCTAATTAAAAAATTTATTAAACTAAATTAAACTTTATTTACTATTTTAATCCTCTTTATTAAAAAGTTAAATAGATTATTATATTTTTATATTGATTTCTAGATATTTAATATATTTACTTATAAAGATTATTACTTACTATTATTTATTAATAAAACTTTTATTTATATCTCTTATATAAAAATCTTTATTAAATTAAATATTAAATAAATATTCTATTATATTAAAATAAACTTAGTTTTAAAAAAGTATACTATATTCTATATATATTATAGAGTTTATAAATATAAAATTATACTTTTCAAATTAACTAATAACTTTATAATATATTAATATTATATAAATAATATTCTTTTTAACTATTTAGATATTTTTTATATTATATACTTTAATAATATCTTAATTTACTTTAAAGATATATTTAAATATAAAGTTTATATTAAACTAATTTTATAATATCTTTAAAATACTAAATTATAAATTAATTTTAAGAAATATAAATTTAATATTATTTATACTAAATATTTAAAATTTATTATCTCGATTAATAATATAAAAATAGATTTTAAGAAAGTTATTATAATATAATAATAAGTTTATTCTTTAATAATAAAAAGTATATAATTATTTCTTAGATTTTATAATTTTTATAAATATTTTATTTATAATTTTAATATTATAACTAAACTATTTATTAATTTAATTAAAGTTAATACTTTATTTTATTTTAATAAAAATTATTAATTAGCTTTCAATATATTTAAATATATACTAATAAATATATTACTTTTTTAATATTATAATTACTTATTTCTTTATATATTGAAAATAGATATATTAGATAATATTATAATAAATATACTTTCGTAGAAATATAATAAAAATTAATTTCTTATAATATTCTTCTTAAAGATAATATAGTTAATTAAGTTAAATTATAAAATATATAATAAAGAAATATTTATAATTATTAAATTATTTAGTAATTAGTAAATTAAATTTATATTAACTTTATATTAGATCTATATTTATATAGATTATAAAGTATTAAAATACTTTATAATTACTAAATCTTTAAATATATAATAAATTTAATAAACTAAACTTTTTATAGATTATAACTTTCTAATTATATACTATTTAAAAAAAGATAATCCTTTTATAAATATACTAATTTATAAAATCGATAAATTATTATTATAAAATAAATAAAAGAAATAAAATAAATTATAATAACTTTTATATAATAATTAAATTAACTTAAAAATCTTTAATAAACTATTAACTAATATTATTATATTTAATACTTTTAACTTCTTTTTATTTTTAACTCTTCTTATTAATTATCTTTTTAAAACTAATTATAATTTAAAAAGTTTATAAAGTTTAAAAGTCTAAACTATTTATAATAATCTTTATTTAACTTTTAAAAGTGATTTTCTTTTATATAATAATTATTTTATTATTCTTAATACTTAGAATCTTTATATACTACTTATTTATAAAATATATAATTTTATATCAATTATATATTTTAATATTAAAAAGATTACTTTTTTATTTATTAAATTATACTATTAATATAAATTAGTTATTTTAGTATATATATATATTTATAATTACTATATTTATTATAAAAGTTTAATCTTTTATAATAAGATATTAAAATTATTTCACTTTTTATTAATCTTTATATATATATAAGAATATATTATAATAGATTATTATAGTTTTAATAAAGATAAATATAATTTTAATAATATTCTAATTACTATTAATTATCTTAGTAAATAAATAATTATTATTTTATATTATAAGATAATTAATATTTAAGAATAAACTTAGTTATATTTATAATATATTTATTAATATTATAACTTATTTATAATAATACTTTCTAATTATAATTTATAATTTATTTTCACTTTCTAGAAAAAGTTTAATATAATATTAGAAATTTAAATTAAACTCTTAATTACTAATTACTTATAAATAAATAATTAAATTAAGATTTATAATTAGTATTTATAAAAGAGATTTTAACTTTTTATTAATTATTATTAAAACAATTAATTCGAGTTTTTACTAATAATAAATTATATTTAGTTAATTTTACTTTATATATTTCTAGATAATATAAATCTATTTAAAATACTATATAATTAAGAATTATAATATATATAGATTTAAAAAGAAAATAACTTATTATAATTTATAGATAACTTTAATATTATTAATATATATATATATATTTAAAGAAATTTAAAAGCTTTAAAATATATTTACTAAGTAATTAAGAAAGTTTAAAAGTATATAGTTTAAATAATTAATATATTATATTACTTAATTAATTTCGATATTAGTAACTATATCTAATTGAATATAAAATATTTATTTACTTAATAATTTTCTAAGAAGTTTAATTTTCTAATAAATAGATATTTTAAAATCTTTATAAAAATTTATTATTTTTTTAAGTTTAAATTACTTAAAATAATAAAAATATACTTTATATTTCTTACTAATAAATTAAGAAAAGTTTTAAATAATCTACTTTCTAAATAAATTAATAATCTTTTATTATCTATTAATATTACTAATAAAAAAAATAAGAAGTAGAGAAGATTTTTATTTATTATAAATAATATTAATCTCTAGAATACTATATATAATAGTTTAATTATAATATTAATTTAATATAATATAAAATATTTAATTTCAAAATAATCTTATATTTACTTAATATATTTTATTTAGAAAACTTCTTTTTATTTAGTTTTTTAATATTTTTTCTAGAATAATTATAATTATACTAAGTAGAAAAGAATAATTATAAATATTTTAAAAGTAATTATTTTATAGTTTTAATATAAAGGTAATAGTTTTTTAAATAATTAGATATATAATTATAAGTAGATTTATAATAGTTTTAACTTATTTATTATATTTATTTAAATTTTTATATTAATTAATTTTCTTATATTTATTAACTATTCTTATTTAATATAATTAGTAGATTTAAAATATTTAAAAGTAAACTTTTTTAAAAGGAGAAATAATATAATAATCTAAACTTATTAAACTTATTATATAAATAATTCTTATATATATTATACTAATTTTAACTAGTAGATTTTTAAAATTATTTTAATAATAAAGTAGACTTATAAATATATTTAGTATATATATACTTTAAGTATATAACTTATATAATTATTATATATATATAAGTTTTTAAAACTTTTTAACTTTTTTAACTTTATAATTATTAATTTTAAAAATAATATAATTTTATCTTTTATTAAATTCTTATAATATATTATTATAATTATAATCTTAATTATTCTTATTAAACTTTAACTTATATTTATAATTTTAAGATTAATTAAATTAATATAATTAATTTATTATTTATTAAAAATAAAATAAAGTTTTAATTTTAAAGTTAAAAAGATAAAAGATTAATTATTTTATTCTTTCTTTTATTTCTCTTTTCTATATTAATATTAGAATTTATAAAAGTATTATTAATATATTAAACTTTTAAATTATTATTAATATTCTTTTAATTATTAAGATAATTATATTTTAAAAAGAGAATTATATTAAATATAAAACTTTAATCTTATTATAATATTTTTATATTTCTCTTAAATACTTTATATTTAATATTTTAAGAAGAAGATATAATATTAAATAAAATTAGTTTATAGAAATAAGATTTAAAAGAAATTATAAAAAGAGTAAAAATAGAAGTAAAAGTTATAAAAAAAAGATAAATAAGTAAATAGTAAATATAAAAAGAATAATAAAAGTAATAATACTTATATTACTATTTAATAGAATAAACTTTCTTTTAATAATTTTAGTAGTTTTTTAAATAAGAAGGATTATAAATAAAGTATTATTTAGAAAACTATTAATTAATTAAAAAGATTAGTATTAAATTATTAATAATATAATAATATATTATAAAAATCTAATAAAGAATAAGATTATATTATTCTTAAAATTAATAATTATAAAGTTAAAAGAGTTAAAAAGTTTTAAAAGTTTATATATATATAGTAATTATATAAGTTATATACTTAAAGTATATATATATTAAGTATATTTATAAGTCTACTTTACTATTAAAAGTAATTTTAAAAATCTATTAGTTAAAATTAATATAATATATATAAAGATTATTTATATAGTAAATTTAATATATCTAGATTATTATAATTAATAATATTTAAAAGTAAGTTTCTTTAAAAAGGAAAATAATATAATAAATTATATATATTTATTTTAAACTTTTATTAAATATAAATATTAAGAGTTTTGATTTATTAATATAATAGATTATATATATTTTAAATATATACTTTTTAATATTATATATAATCTTCTAAATATATATAAGTTTTTAAAATTTTAAAATCTTTTTAACTTTTTAATTATTAATTTTAAAAATAATATAACTTTATTCTTCTTAAAATTATTTATAGTATATTATTATAATAAATAATTATTAATAATTTTACTTTAATTCTTAGTAAAATAAAGTTTAAATTTATAATTAAAATAACTTTTAATTTTAAATTCTTCTTAATTTTTTAATTATAAATTCTAAATACTTTTATTAATAACCTTATTATATTAATAATAACTTATATAATAATAAAGGTTTTAAACTAGACTATATTATATTATTATTATATATATATATAATAATATAATATTTAATTAATAAGATATTCTTTATAACTTTTAATAATATCTTATTATTATAATCTTCTAGTTATAACTTCTTTAAAGAGTGTATAAATATATTAAAGATATATTATCTATATATACGTATATATATTATAGACTTGAATACGATAATTTTTAAATAGTTATACTAGTGGTACACCCACTCGTAATTCACGAACCCTAGTTCAATACTTGCTAATGATACAGTACTGTAAAAATATTCCTGATCACTGTGCAACCACACAAAGCGTGAGCTTCCTTTCCCACCGCAGCCCCGAATTGCTACTCGGTGATGCATAGGTAGTACCAAAGGTATATAACTCATCGCTATTGCTTACTAATTGTCCTGTTATATCGGTGTTGCCTACAGTGGAGTGATTTTACGAACTGCCCAATACAGGGTCTCTTTCCCCGCTGCCTTATCGATCTTACACCTAATTTACTGAGCCGCATTTTCATGCTGTTCAGTGTTTCCAATCACACTCTCGAATTGCCACTCGGTGATGATTAGTTAGTACTCGCGGAAGTATATACCTTATTCCTATTGCTTCTAAATTGTCCAATTACATGGATATTGCTTACGGATGAGGGAATGTGGCGAGGAATGACTCTGCACCTCCACCAATCTTATCTTTGCAATCTCAATGTATTATGTGCATGTTACATGCAGCAAATAGATATCAAGGATGGAGATATTCTATACGAGTAAAGAATGGTTTAGGTTTCTCTGAAAAGCGAAGGTATGCTAAGTGAAGTTTCAAACACTCAACAATGACTATGGTCCCCAGTTCCCCTTGGGGTTAGTGCCCTCCTCGAGTGCTGCCAAATCAGCAGGCCCAGGGCGAATTCTTGGATCGGTGTCAGGATTACCATCCGCATCCAGCGGGTACGACAATCCAAGCTCTGAGTGGACAACGGACTTTTGGTCAAATAGGGAGAAGGAGTGTTCGCCTGCCCATGCATCTAGCTTATCCCAATCAACGCACTCGCCCTCGATGTCGAAGTTAGCCCATGGTCGTCGGTAGTTGGGAAGCCAGTCCCAAGTGAGCAGCAAGATATTGGCGTTGCACATGAGTGCCTGTCAGATATCATTGAGGCAGTGGTGTTCTGGCTCGTCGGGGATACCATAGTAGTCGTGATATATCACCTGTCTAGCATTTTTCTGTGGGAAGGGCAGGGTATAGATTAGCAGTGTGAAGAGTAGAACCTATAGTGAAGGGCTCAGACGGTGCCTTCGCTTATCGTTACCAAACGTAGAGCCACAATATATAAATTAGTATAAAAATAGAAAATCTCTCTTTCTTCTCTTTATAGAATCGTCTATAATTTAATCTTGTCAGGAGGCGAGCAATGGGGCCCGGGGGTAGTCGGAGCGACAACGCGGGGTAACCGGATACTGATACCCCGAGGGACACAACAGCGAAATGAATATAAAAGGAGCGTTCATATGTATATAAGATAGGCAACAATTAGTTTGTAAGATTACATCAATCGGACCCTACGTATGGCTATCAACACCCTGAAGACTCTCTTACAATTCCCTACCGAATCCCATCCATCACAACTATATAATAGTTATTTTTCTTGAATTAATATCGGTACTAGATTCCCAATTATTTCGCCGATAAGATTAGTCTCCTGAATACTATTATTGTTCATTGCGTATATACGTCTATTGTAGGTTTTTCTTGGATCGCTATCGAAAATACTAGCGGTATTATCGTTTTCTATCTAATATATAGCTTTTTTTGGGAGGCTTCATCGCTTTGGATCCGACAGTTGTTGTCAGCTTAAGCCCAAGCCTTGATATTCTTGGTAGCCGAATAGGTATACTGTTTGGTCCTTGTTCTATTAGCTTGCTTATAGGGAATCCGATTGCGGGTGCCCTCCTCCGTCGTGGCTGGGTTAGCCTACAACTATTGTGTGGAGCAACATTGATAGGCGAAACTGAAGATCTAAGTATTTGTTATATATCTAGGAATATATATATCGGTTGGTTTAATATAATTATAGCACTATTTCAGGTACACGATAGATGAACAAAGCTTTTTGCAAAGTGTACCAAATTTTCGTGTATAGCAAATAAGAAAATAAACACAATCACTCTTCATCCATCATGGCCGCCACAACTGCTTCATCTTTTTGGGCTTGCTGTAATAAAGTCTGTGGATTAGTTGCAGCTTCCTAAAAGTATATGTTAGCTAGTTTCCGAGCAAATTATTAAGGAAAGTTTTATGTTTCTGTGGAATGAAAAATTCGGGTCAATTGCTTACCAATTCATCTTTTCTCTTATTACGTTCTTCAAGAGGTAAAGTTAAGTAATTGAGTGCCGCTGTGTTGTTATTCAATTCATTCTCGTCCTCTTTTTTGGCCGCATCAATAGCTTCACTATCGGCTTCATGGTCAGGTTCTTGGTCGTCTATCGGCGGAAGCGCACGTTGAGCGACTTCAGCAGCTTCCAAGGCTTTATTGAGTCTCTGAACATTATTTCCAAGCTTTTCCTTGATTTTTGTAGTTTCCTGATAGGTGTAGCACTTGTTAGTGAAACCCAGCAAAGGAAGAGCACTTTATCTATACACGAAGGAGCAGGGTCACATACAGCATCAATGAGCTTTGCTATCCCTTCCTGGCTCTTGTTACTGTAGTCCTTGATCTCTTTGTACTGAGCAGCCTGGTCGTCGCCACCACGAAGAGTCATGCGGTCCATCAAGTGAAGACCATCCAAAATGTAAAATTCGTGGACATTCAAATAGAAAGCAGAAACATCCTTGTATAAGTCGAAGCCGGCCCAGATATCGGCCGTATACATTTGAAGAGTCTACCAAATGTTAGGCTATACGGATGAGCAAAGAGTATTGGATCAATCAGAACTTACAATTAGATCTATCAAGAGATCCGGATGCTTCATGATGTCTTCAATCCTTCCACTGAAGGGTGCCACTTTCATATCTACCACGGATTTCACTTCTGCAGACAGCTTTGTGAAGAATATCCGTAGTCGTGAAATATTATCTTTCAAGTGCACTAGCAAGCTTAAACAGTCTCTAAGAACTACCTTAACTTTCTCCTGTGGAAATTTACGGGTTAGTCAAAAAATATTGAGAAACCAGAGCAAGATGAAGGAAGAGACACTTACAAGTGTGAGTTTAGTATTCGACAGGTTCTCCAAGTCTGCTCGAATGGTAATCAGGTTCTTTTGCAAATCCAGGCATACCTGTTTAGCTCGGTCGGCACGTTGAATGTTTAATTCGTAAAGCTTGCGTGACGTCTCCACCCTGTAGGTGTGTGCTTTTAGCGCTGTTTGACTAGCGGATTGACCTTTTGGAACCGAAGGAACCCCCAAAGTGGTGATGTTAATCGGTTGGGTCGCAGTGCTAGACGCTTTCGCTTTTGTATCCAAAGTCTTGACTGTCTTCCTACATTCTTTCACGTCGGCCTTCCATTTAGTGACTTTAGGAGACTTCTCATCAGGCGCCTTCCAGTCGACATTGAGGCTTAGGCTATTGCTTTTTTCTTCCTTCAGTTCCTTCACAACCTGCAGCATAATCAAAGAATTAATTAACGATATAGATATCTGGGGCCATTGATTCCTACCGCTTCTGCTTTTTCGAGAGCCTCGAGCAACTTCTTGCCAACCTTGGATTTTTTGGTGGCTTTTTTCTTTTCCAGCTCGCTGCGCCGTCGTTTCAATGCCTCGTCAACGCTCGTCAGATCCCTCCGGCGATCTCCCTTGGGAAGATCGGTGTTAGTGATGAGATCCCAGGAAACCCCTTTACTGCCATGCACAATGTTGTACAATTCCTGCAGATCAGACAGAACAAAGGGACAGTACATGTTAGCAGGATCATTGATAACGTCCTTCTTAGTTTCGCCATCCGTCCCAGAGGCATCTTTATCATTGCCGTTGTCGTTCTTGGAATCATTATTGTTGGAATTTATGCCGCCCCCGAACCGATTTGCTGCTATTGAGCCAGCGACAGAGCCAACAACATTAATCAGGTTCGCTGCGGCGTTGCCGAGGTTTTGTAGAATGTCCATCTTCATAAGCTCTTGCCTGCATCAATTGGTCATTAGTTTTTAGAATCTAGCCATGATTACCTTCCCAAGGTTGGTGATGAACGAACCCAGTTGGATACTTCTCTAGTTCTTCCTTAACTAATGTCTTCATCTCTTGCACATCCTCCTCTCTCTTCTTGATGTCCGCTTCTTGATTCTTAACCATCAGCTCCCAGGCCTCTCTTTCAACTTTTCTAGAACTTTCGTTGCTCAGGGTGATCCTGTATTCCACGGCATTTGACTCGTCGGTGGCAGAGACAGCATCATGTAGATCTTTAACAAGGTCATTCCATTTTGCGAAATCTAAGTCCATCTGCTCGGCGAGCTCCTTGCATTTATCAGCCGCCACGCCTAAAGCATTCAGTTCATGCCGAACATCCGTCTTCTTACTTATGAGCAGGCGTAAAATGGTTGCGACCTGTGTTGCGTACCAGAATCAGAACCATTCTTTTCAAGTAACAACGCTGCAAATGATCGCGCTTACATTACTTTTAACATTCGTAGAATAGCTATTAATCTCCGTCATTCGTTTATTGGCGTTATCAAATGCTGTTCTCCCTTCATTGCCCACAGCGATCAAAGCGGTGGTAAGGTATTGCCCTCTTTATTTATACCAATCAGCAGCCGGTCATAGAGATGCAGCGTGGGTATTTTTTATATGAAAGCTTTAGACGTACTGTTTGATGTGTTCACTCTTATATGTCTTGGTGATCTTCAACTCAATTCCCTGCGCATCCTTCCGGGCTGCGGTTAGATTGCACATAGCTAGAAGCTCTAGACACAATGGAGCAACTCCAAGATACGCAATCCATCCAATCTTTTTGTCATTGGCCTTCGCTAGTATATCTATAGAAAAGTAAAGTCAGTCTTGTTAATGATCTCGCAGCTGTTTCTACCTAGCTGTGTTAAGAAGTGGGATGATGTACCATTTTTGTACTGTGCAACGGATACACTGTTCGCCTCAATCAACGAACTCAGTGCGTCTGGTGCAGTAGCCGCGTCCGACATCTTTCAATTAGTGTAGCAGATCGAAGTTCCTTCAAGTAGATGATAATAGGTAGAAAGGGAATATGGAATTGGATTTCTGGCTAGAGGAAGCTTTATATTACACAACTTTATATATCTTTCATCCGTAGCAGTACGTACAGGCAACACAAGAATGCTAAAATGGGCAGCTGTGGAAAATGGCTTTTTGATCGTCATATCCTTCGATATTGAATAATGGATCAACATGTGTCTCATATGTAGTTCAATGACTCAATGTCAGTCCGCATAATGATTTTCCCCTCATCGTAGCTCCGCTCAACAGCATATTAAGAACCTATCGCAGGATAATCAGATATATGACGATTTTTAATGAAGTGTTGCTTGTATGCTATCTGATCATTAGTGAGTAGTGGTCAATGTGGGATGCGGGAGGTGGGTCGTGGAATTATAAACCCTTGCGCAAGATCCATCCAAGACTTAGGGTGCTGGGTCAGACATCAGCCATGGCATACTACTGTAGTAGACGCATAGTAGAAGCATTATGAATATTCACTAATTTTCAAAATATTATAAAGAATAAAGCGAAAATATTCAAGGTATTCAAAAACCAATATTATCTAGAGATAATTAGAATTAGCAAAGGTTAATCAACCTAATGAATCTTTTTCAGAGATCAATCTTCTATCGTCAGTAGTTATTTTCATATCTGGTTGCGCTAAATGAGTTTTATCAAGGCCAGATCGACGTTGGATTGAAATAATAGGCCCAGTTACCACATTAGTGGCTTCAGCTGGATTAGCTTTAGTACACGAGTTATTCACTCTCCTCCCCCCTGAACAAAGGTTAAATATTTGGTGGCAAGACGCAGAAAAATTGAACCTTTGTTCCCAGGGATAGTAGAGGTACGACATTAGTACATCACTACTTACATATTTACAGCTAGATTCGATTACAATAACCCAACACAATTCAGAGCTCGAGTCATTGAGGGGTATGACATCAGTGGCTCATGTATACTAAACCCACTGCTTGCATATTTCAGCTGGATTGATTACAAGAACCTGATGTATTCCGCTACTCGAGTCATTTACGGGCGGGACATCGTCAGCATGATAGGAAACTTCTCAACCCCGCAAGATCCGTCCACGGTTGATCCTGTAGGTTAACCCCACAGTTTGTATGTACTGATATCATCTATATATCATGAATCAGCTACGTGTACAGTTCCACTTGCTAAGTTAATTGTCCATGGTTAAGTTAATTCTTCCACGTACTTTCTCAATCCTACAGATTCATCGCTTGATCAATTGAGACATTCCTAGCAATCACCGCTACTGTAATCAGTAAAGACAAGTCCACAGCAGTCGTCATTCTGTTGAAGTTTCAGATGGTACCGCAGTAGAGTTTAACTGATAAGACCAATAGCAGGTAGGTCCTCTTCAACTACAACATGCTCGATATACTAGCTCCACAATGCTACTTATCACCGACAATAATTTGGTCTCCAGACATCGATAAGTAATAGGGTCCTGTGGAATTGAGAGCATTTGGAAGTAGTCCGATTCCGAGGGATCTCATGCTCCGCCGGAGGCTCCAAAGGAGATCTACGTCGCTACAGGCCCATCTAGCCTGATCTTGATTGCCACTATTTTGAGGATATAAACCTCAGATTTTCTCTATATCGTAGATCTTCAGATAGATCTAAATTACATTCTTACGTCAAAATTTTCATACGTCCCATAAGCCTAGAGAAAATCTGGCTGGGCCTACTTTCTGCCGCACTGAACTTCTCCTTTTCCTTCATAGTCGACTGCGTCAAATGTTATTCTTCTGTCTTCCTGCCTACACCACCTTCCTGCATCAGCTTCCTGCCTGCACCACTTTATCTGGAAAACTCTTACAATGATGCTTCAATACACGAGAATTCACCCTATGATTCAGAGCAAATTCCTCCGCACCTCAGTATCTGGCAAAGTCCCCACAGGTCTCCACAAATATCGTCCCTGTCCGTTTAGCCAACCATGTTCGTCGATTGCCCTTTATCATCGTGTAGCTCCATCACCATCTAGTCTACAATGCGCGTATCCGCTGACTCCCCGGCGCTGCTATACCGGACTCACCAAAGAAGAAATACCAACTGTAGAAAATATAGTTGAGGTGGAGAGAGTGGACAAGTCTTTACAGGATCTGACTTCGGCAGGGCGACGAATGCACGAGTTAATAACCAGCCAGGGAGAGAGAATGAAAGTTGGATCAGAGATGGTCGTACAGAAAGCGTATAACTCACTTGTGGATCTAACGCTGCACTTGGTCGTGAAATCATTTCATGGGGAACTTCACGAATTCATGGAAGCATACCCACAAGCAGAAGTGAATCTTCCTTCGAGTTTAAATGACGCTCCTCGACAAATTGTCAAAGTTTTACGACGTCATCCGCCATCAATGCTTAATGACTTGGAATTTCAAGATGCTGTCCGGTTGATGACGGAGAAATTTGACTTACTGGAAGAGATTCATAGTGCTTACGGTGATGAGTTTGGAAGATTGCAAAAGGATGTAAGACAAATCAGATTTACTTTCGTTCATGTTTCCACCGAGTGTTATTCTCTTCTCCTCAAACTCTTAAAGTATAATTATATATACTTACTAGAACACAGCTCGACGACCAGGTCAACAAAATGTATACACTCCTAGAGAGGGAGGAGCTTTCTAAGAAATATCTAAATGATAATTCTGAGCATAGTAGAGAGGTGTTAAGCACACTTGAGGCAAAATGCAACTCAGAAAAATCAGCGTTGGAAACCCTAAAGGCAGAAATTCAGACCCAGACCACGGAGATTGCCAATTGGTCCAGAGAGGTACAGTAGCTCAGCTGATATCTAACATATTCAGAGATCGTAATAATTAATCCTGCATACAGTTTGAAGACGCCAAGATACCGCAGAACTTTTGGGAGGGTTTGTCGTGGGGCTTTTTTGGCGCCGGGGCGATAGGTGCCAAAATCAAAAGAAACCGACTTGATAATTCGATCAAGTCGAACCAAGAAAAGATCGAACAGGAGCAGAAATTGCAAAGCACGCATAAAGCCCAATATCAGACTGCGTTCGACAATGTCAAGAAAGAAAAATCCACACTCGAAAAAATCACAGCACTCCTTGACAGTATCGAAACGCACCGAAAGAGTTTGAGTGAGGTAGTGAAATCTAACAACGAGGCTATGAGATTCATAATCGATCGCAAGGATACAATTAGCCGCATCAAACGAGATCTTAGTGCGATACAAGGGTTTGCCAGGACCTACCAACTACACCGCTTCAGCGATGATCAAAATCCCCATCTACTGGCCCGCGGGATTCTAGACATTCTCATTGCCACACCTGAATGGTCTGGAGCGACCATTCCATCTCTGCTTACGCTGATCTTCCTGCGCTGGTCTCCCGCACTGCTTGAACGAGAACAGGATGTTGTTGAGAGAGAAATGATGGGTGAAGATTGGGTCGACGAAGGGTCCAACGAGATAAATGCCAAATTTGAAGCCGTAGCTCAGAGCTTGATTGCCCGTTACGCCAAGTACTCAGCGACTACTCCGCATCCAATATCTCTCCAAGGATACTTGGAGGATATGGAGTACAATTGGGAGAAACATTATGCTGACTGGCATAAGATGGTTCGAGAAAAACACGAGACTCTTCTTCCCAAAGTTGAGAATGAATCGATAATACCAGAAGTCTCTCCTCCATCGATTCCACCTTCTTCATCTAACTATCAGATGAACAGACAACGTCAGATATTAAGACAGAGACTTATGGACCGTATAGCTAGGTCACGAAGAAGGCATTGATGATCTGTTACAGCTAATCTCGGGTATATAACTGAAGGGACCTTACTTAGGCTCAATAGTTATATTACTATAATAAAACCCAACCCCCCACCGCCTGGTGCCAGAGAAAAGTCCTGGTGCCAGAGAATGTTTCGCGGCCCAAAAACACCATGATATCGACGGATGATTCTTGATATAACGCTTGCTAGCGTATTTTAATTAATGGATTAAATAATTAATTTTGAAGAGGAATGTTTCAAAAAAAATGTTTGAAATTAATTGATATTTTAAAAACCACTCAAGATAGAGAGATGTAAATATAGTTTTTGAAATCCTGAACGAAAATTCAGTTGAATAATATTTCTTTTATTATAATGTAATCTCCTATCCACCTGCGCACTCCATCCACCTGCATGGTATCCTGTGAAACCAAATATAAGCTGCAATAGTCACTTCTCTAGAAGTGGCGTCACTTTTGGAGTTTTACATATCCTCAATATTATACCATCTTACTTTGATAGTTAATAACTCAACAACCAACGATAGCAAACGTGTCAAAAGAAGCTAGAATCGTTCTAGCTATGGAGGCGATCAATATGTAACGCATTATAAACACAAGGGAGACCGGCCGGGTGTTCGATGCACCTGAATCCAGACTACGCTCCAGAAAGAAGGGTATTACGGAAGAATATGTATGACTAAAGCGGAAGAGAAGGTAATAGTCCAGTACGTATTGGACCTAGGGGCACGAGGATTACTGCCCCGGTTGACTTCTTTGCAGCTTATAGCCAACGAATCGTTGATTTTGAGGGGGCATCAACCAGTTGGCAAGAACTGGGCCGGGCGATTTGTATATCGGTATAATACGATTACTAGGGAATTGCGGTGCAATTAAAGGCAGCTTACCTTCTTCACTGCCGGGAGTTTAAATAATCCGGTTGCAGCGGCACAAACGGATCTTATTTAGGCTTGGTTCTGGCTGAAATCCGGGACTCGCATATAGGTGGATCTACAGATCGTAGATCTCACAATTAACAACACGTCGAGGAAGAATGAAGTCAGGATACAGCCGACGATGAAGTGGGATTTGGGGGTTTTAGGGAATACAGCGATGTCGGATATATAGAGGACATATTGGAAGTAGAGGAATATAGAGGGGTAAAGTGGATCGGCGGGGATAGTTGGGTCGGAATGTTTACGATAGGGGAATCGGACCAGCAGATTAGGAGGGAGGTGAGTATAATAAGCCAGATAAGAGCAGTGGTTGTTGCAATGACGAAACTACATAACTCATAGAAAAAAATCTTGATTGCCGTCCACCTCATGCTACAGATTTTAGTATACAACTATTCATCTCCCCAGCTTGCGTGTTTGTAAACACTTTTCCTAGCAGCCAAAGCAGCCAAATCTTTGACGCCCAGATCCCCCATTATATCAAAAATGGCAACATCAGCACCTATCCTTTTCGCGAACCAGTTACGAAGCTCAATAGCAACGAGTGAATCCACGCCAAGTTGATGCAAAGGTTTGTCGTCTCGAAGATCTTCTATCGGGATTCCGACAGAGGTGGCCAATCTATCCAGAAGCGCGTGAGTTACGACTGTCATAGCCTCACGCATCGATGCTGCACTCGTGATTTGTGCTGCAATGTCAATACTGGAGTTCTTCCCTGAGCGTGAATTTTGCGTGTAGTTTCCAGCTATTTGGAATAAGTGTTTGAAATTTGGTAGGTGTAAGAATGGTGGTAGATCGATGTTCTTGGCGGAAAGGTTGGCTGGAACTTCTAGTCCAATGAGAGGCTGGCAGGACCTGCGGTCCAAGATTGGAAGTGCTGGGTTGCAGTAATAGTCAAGTAGAGCATGAAACTGGGCAGTAAATATTGGGATCAGTGCCCCAGATGATTTGGCGCGATTCATGAGTGAGTGGTCCTCTGCAAGCATACCATCTTCCTCCATGATACCTAAATCTAGGGAGACTGCCTTCTCTCCATGAGAGATTCTGTATTGGGTTAGAGCATCTAGGTAAGTGTTCCCAGCAGCGTAACAACCCTGGGTCTCTCTACCGACTATTCCTGAAATTGAAGAGAGGCAGAGGAAGAAATCCATCCTGGGCGGTAGACAGACATGAAGATTCCATGATCCAAGCACTTTCGGCTCAAGGCAATCTTTCCAGTCTTCGTAGGATACCTTCGTGAAAGTTGCATCCTAAGATACGGTCAAGTTAGCTCTTGGTACAAATCATACCTGTGTAATAATAGAAGACTCACCCGCATAACAACTGCGGCTTGGATACAACCTTTAATAGGAGGTAGATGCTGTAAGCATTTCTTTAGGCATGTTCTCAGAGATCTAAGGTCTGCAATATTGCAAGACGGGGTCTCTATATGCACTCCTTTGAGCTTCAGTTCCCCTCGCAATGGCTCCGAGTGCTTGTTCATTTGCCCACGCCGAGAAAGAATTATTAAATGCTTAGCACCACGATCGGCCATCCAGCGACAGATACTTCTTCCGATACCACCAAGACCACCAGCAATAACATAAGTTGCGTTGGCGTCAAATTCAAGAGAGGGCTGGACGTCAAGAATAGCCTAGTGATAATGGTTAGGATTGACATGCTCAAAATAATCGGTGAGCGCAACAGAAAGATCATACCTCCACACTCGTTTTTCTATCGATCTTGAGAACCAACTTGCCTTTACTCTGACCGCTCTGCAGATGTCGAAAAGCCTGTTCCATCTCTTGAAGTGCGTATACCTGCAAAGGCTGTGATGGACGGATGCGGCCCTGCTTTACCTTCTCGATAAGCATCCTAAGAAGATCCTGCATATAATCCGGTCTATCCTCCATAATAGCAGCCATATCTACCGCTGCAAATGATACATTCCTTGCGAATGGAAGCATTGGAAGTCTTTCAGCAGCTTGTATATCTTTTTTGCCAATTTCAACGAAGCGACCATAGGCAGCGATGCATTCCCATGAAGCAACAAGACCTTCTCCAGCTAAGGAGTTTAGCACAACATCTACACCTTTCCCTTTTGTCATTCGGCGAATCCCGTCAGCAAAGACTGTACTTCGACTAGAGAATATATGATCCTCAGCAATTCCGTAGGATTCGACAAGAAAGCTCTTCTTACTGTCCGAGCCGACAGTTGCATAAATCTCGGCACCGATCTCCTGAGCCACCTGAATGGCAGATTGACCTGTGCCACCAGCTGCTGAATGAATAAGAACACTTTCTCCTTTACGTAGACAAGCGACCTCGGAAAGGGAATGATAAGCAGTTCCAAACGTGGTAGGGAGTCCAGCAGCCTGATCAAAGGGGATACTCGATGGCAGTATGGCGGCACATTTGTAGTGGCACCGAACGTAAGTTTTGCATGTGCCAGAAGAGGCAACCACTACCCTATCACCAACATTAAATTGGCCCTGTGCATCATGACCAACCCGAGATACAATGCCGGCGCACTCCGTTCCCATTCTGACCCCATTACCCAAGCGACCGAGAGCTGCCAACAGGTCCATGAAGTTCAAACCAATGGCATGGGTTTCAATCTCGATTTCATGTCTTTCCAGTTGGCTCTCTGTGGATTTGTCGTTGACAAGCTTCAAGGACTCCAGTAAGCCAGGAGTCGCGACCGCTATGGTAAGTGGTGGGCCCTGATCAAGAAGAATTGTCTTTGCTTCACTAGGTGAGGTCTGGATTGAAATTTGGTGGTCTAATGAGCGCTCCTCAACTATCCTATTAATATGAAGTAGTCCGCCGATTTCTTTGTATTCTGTCTCGAAAGAATGTGAGCTGATGTGCTCAAGAGTTGTAGTGAGGACTTGGTGGATATGTCGCACACATCTTTCAAGGAGGCCTGTCTCCCTGACATTTAAGATATCTAGTTCCAATGTAACGAAGATAAGACTTGGATCTTCTGCACGAAGAACTCTAGCAAGACCATCTATTATCCCGTGATTTGGTCCGTCATTGCCGCTTACCGATCCTTTCACCCACAGGAACCTAGCATTAGCTGTGATCAACAACTGAAATGCTGTGTACTCATCGTATGAAAGGTTCATCATGCTGCTCTTATCGAATTCCAGAAGAGATATGCAAAACTTTTCGTGGATCTTGTCGACTTTTGTCGCTTCAGGAAGAGTTAAGATTTCGCACTTGTGAACACCGTGGCCAGCTAGATATTCTTGTAACATATCAGATACCTGGAGTTGCAGGAGAGAGCTTTCTCGGATCAGTATGATTGTTGTGTCGTCATGATGAGGATTTTCTGCAACAGTAGTATCAGCTGCATCTACAGCCGTAAAGATCATGATGCTCGATTCCTGGCAACACTCATTCTGGTAGTCAGTGAACACTATTTCGGCCTCTGAAAATTTGTTCCGCGTGCATATTTCATTCCACGATGGTTCCGTAATGAGCGGGCTCGTTTCTCGACCATCGCTGCCATCTAGTCATCAGTTAATACACGGGTTTGCTTCTGCATTCGTGTGGTAAATACATACCAGGCCACCAGCCCGGTAGCAATCCAAATATGAAGTTGCAACCTAGCTGATTAGGTTTTGTTGGCTCGACTAGTACCAGTTTCCCTCCTCTATAACATTCTAAATTTAGCAAAATTTCTCATGACGGTGTTTGCGTTTTTAAACACTTACGTCTTTAGAAGCTTTCGAATCCTCCTGACGGTCAAATTCAGGTCCTTAGTGACATGGAGTACCTAAGAAGCTTCAGTATTCCTATCCGGATGATGGTGCTGTCGAAGTGCTGCTACTTACAGATGCTGCTATCACCATATCGTAAGAGTTATTTTCAAACCCTTGAGGCTCGGGATCCTCGTCGATGTTCAATATGGAGTAACTCAAACGCGTACCATGATGTGCAAACTTTTGCTGTGCCTCCAAGAAAAAGGACCTTGAGATATCCGTGAAATCGTAGTGGTCATACATTGGGGTGCGTGCCTCGAAGCTATCATCTGATGAATGCGGCATCAAACTGTTGAGCATATGATTTGTGACACCGCCAGTACCAGCACCTATCTCCAGGATTCTCATACTTGGATTCTTGTGCGACAACATCTGCATATAGCGCTGCATGGGTTTGAGAAACCTTGCGCTATTAGATATCTCGGCGTAATACTCGGCGGCTAAATTTGTTTGAAAGAGAAGAGCAAGTGGATCGACCGAGCCATGGAGGATGTCAACAAGTTGATGCCCAATTTCGATATAAGTTTTTCCTTGAACATTAGTTGTCGCCAAACGATTACTCAGTGCATCTTGGTAGTGGGTGTCTTCAAGGAGAGACGGCCACTGTGGTAAGCTGCCTTCCAAGGTCCCAGCATGAAAGCGTCCTGCTTGATACTCCATCCACCGAACATATTTCTGGTAGTGAGGTTCTGCAGAGGCCACAACGTTTCTATCAATAGTCTTGAGAGCATGCATTATGTAGGCAAGAACGGTGAAATGCAAGTCTTGGCAAAATTCCACTGGCTCAGGAGTGAGTGAGTTGCCAATTTCGCAGTGTGAGACCCGTTCATGATAGTGCATGAGAGACATGTCAGGCTTCCAATCGATTGAGTAGCATATTCGAGGAACTTCATTCAGAGTTTCGCCTCGGATGCCAGTATCATTTGCCAGAACAGTCGCTTGAAGCCCATCAATTATGATAAGTGGTGCATTAGTATCCTCATCTAGAGCGAATACAGAGGCGCCACTCTGCCAATTGATGTTCGAAGTAGATTTTGCACACACGGTGATTCTATCTACGCTGGGATGACTTAAACGTCCGTTCGAGATCCACATGTTATGGATGCGAGTTGGGACCATGGTTGGTGTCTTCTTGGTACCTCCACAAGATGTTCCAATAAAGGAAAGTTGAAAGAGGCCGTCAAGACTTACTGGGTGTATAACATGCTCTTGCCTATGATTGGTGCCATTATCCTCAGTCCATTGAAAAAGGTACAATTTTCCCATTGCATCTCCGCTGTCGTTGTGAGACAGATGCTGGAGGCGGCGGAAAGCTGGGCCGTATTGAAGACCGCAGTTTGCAAAATGTCTATAGATGGCATCCGAGTCAATAGTTTTAATGCAGTAGATGTTCTGTGCCTTGTAGAGGTCCTGGTAGGCTCTCTTTCTTTCTCGAAGCTCTTCAAAATCCTCGGCTTTAGAATTGGTGTCTTCATTTTTGCATTGGATTTGTCCTCGACAAATGAGATTCCACTCCTCATTAGTAAATGCATATAGTCGAAACTCTGACCAGGAGTGGTTTTTGTCAAGAATACGCGGGGTCGCGATGAGATTGAATTGAACGTCTATCCCATCACTATTCTTTGGTATGATGAGTGGAGATTGAAAGAATACATCCTTCAATCTGAAACCAGATAGCCTAGATGCTGAATCTATTGCTAACGAGTAAGTTTGTTTCATTGCCTCGATTGCCATTGCTAGCATCCCTGACGCGGGAAACAGAATTGTGTTATCGATCTATTTCGATGTAAGAATAAACCATAAATTAGGATACATAACCACGGGAAAACCTACTTGGTGATCCTCCATCCACGGCATTTCCGAGATCTTCAGTCTGTGTCTCCACTTTCTTTCGAAAGGTGTTGAATCTAGGATGGGTGTACCTAACAAGTCAAGTCGAGGATGTTTTCGAAATCGAAATGATTTACTTGGCCTGTTCTCGGTCCAGTAGATTTTAGAATGATCGAAGGGGTATTCGGGGAGATCGCTTAACACCTTCAGGCAGCTTAATTTCTTACCATCAAGCCTGTTAACGCTAGCCATGTTAATCACATACCCGTCACATTGTAATCGTCCAATTGTCTTCAAAGTGTTCTCCAGATTGGAGCCAAATCTAATGAGCATTGAGTAGTATTTAACGTGATCGGCCAAGTCGAAATGCTTTAGAATCTCCTTTATGGGTCCTTGGAGAGCTGAATGTGGTCCAATTTCAAGTAGATCGCGAATGGTTGTGACTTCTGACCCATCCCGAACCGATGACTGGAGCATGAAGTTCATTGCTTCCACAAACCTCACAGGTGAAGTCAAGTTTTCCACCCAGTATCCACTGTCCAAGAGTTGCTTTGAATGGACTTGGCGAGCAGACACTGAGGATACCATGATGGGGTTTCGCGAATCAGATGTATCTCCAGCTTCTAGTTTGCCTATGAGCTCGAGATAGCGGCCAGCAATATAATGCATATGAGCAGAATGATAAGCCACCTGAACCTGAAGCTTGCGTGCAAAGATGTTCTTTTCGTCAAGTAGGACTTTCAGGCGGTCGATCTGGGAAAGACTACCACTAACAGTTAAGTTGGTATAGCTGTTAAAGCAGGCCACTGAGAGATCGAACTGATCATATTCAGTTCTCAACACATCGAAAAAATCTTGGATATGGCGGGAATCTAGGCCAACGGACATCATTGTCCCTTCGAGATTTGGTAGGGTGCTCGCCAAAAGTCCGCGAAAATAAGCAATCTTCAGAGCGGAATTTCTAGAGATAGCTCCAGTACAATACCTATATCGGAAGTGAGTAACGGAAATGACAAGGGGGGGTTCAACACATCGGTACTTACGCAGCAGCGATCTCCCCAGATGAATGTCCGACGACAACGGATGGCTTCACTTCAAAGCTAGCAAGAAGGTCAATGAGGGCGATTTGTAGTGCTGTACATATCGATTGACTGAGCCTAGGCTCGTTGATTCTTGACTCATTTTTATCTCTTCCTAACTCCTCTGGAAACATATTTGATCAGTAAACGCATGCCCACTTAGAAAGCAACGCAGAAAAAAATATATCTTACCGAGAAGTGACCAATCTCCACCGAGCGACTGGAAGAACATTTCTGATTCTAGGAGGCTGTGCTTGAAGACAGGATAAATCAAAAGGTCCTGGCCCATTTTCGCCCATTGTGCCCCCTGCCCCGTGAACACGAATCCAAGTCGACGATCTGCCGGTGCTGGTGCTTTCATGGGAACTGATAGTTGATTCTCCAAAGCAATAAGTTCCGAATAAGATTTCACAACAGCGAAAGATCTCCAGGTTAGCGATGTGCGACGTTGAGCTAATGTATAAGAGAGGGATTCAAGAAAGCGGTCAAACTCGGCGTCGTTGGTGATGGCATTCCGCTTTTTAAAGTACTCAGCATACACTTTGACCATTCTAGACATCCCATTTTTGTCTGCCGTTGACCAAAGTAGCAATCTGGGGGTGGTCGTAGCTAGACACTGTAGGCTATCAGAACACTCAAAGTTAATGCTACTCGGCGATGAGAGTTTTGATGGTGTTAAAGAAGGTACTAATTTTGTTGTTGAGTGGTGCCCCGCTAGTTTGTGGATCCTTAAATAATTGTAAGCATCGTCAAGGACGATGTGGCAATTAGTACCTCCGAACCCAAAAGAATTCACAGAAGCTCGACGTATGCCATTGTGAGGCCATGGCTGAAGTTCGCGAGGAAACTGAGAATGATTTAGTGGTGAGCATTTTTGTACAAGCAGATACTTAGAACAAACCTTCAGGTTAAGTTTCTCTGCATCAATCTTGGGGTTTAAAGATTCAAAGTTGGCGTTTGGAGGAATAAGGCCCTTCTCCAAGACCAAGATAGTCTTGATAAGCCCGGCAAGACCGCTTGCTCCTTCAAGATGCCCGATATTCGATTTCACAGCACCGCTGAAAATTGGTCAGTAAAGGTATTGGTTTTCAGATCTACAACTCACACAAGAAGAGGTTGAGAGCTGCTTCGTTCATCCCTGAATGCAGCTCCAATCGCGTTAGCTTCCAAAGGATCGCCTAGAGGAGTACCAGTTCCTATTTAAAATCAGCACACCGTTCAATCAACGCTTTCAGATTGCTTTACCGTGTGATTCGAAAAATCCGGTAGATCCCATGCTCAATCCAGCTTTTTGATAAGTTTCTTGGATGAGCAATTCTTGTGCTCTGCCATTAGGCTGTGTGATGCCGGGAGTATAGCCATCTTGGTTTGTCCCTGTTGAGCGAATTACACATCGGATGGTGTCACCATTCTTCAAAGCATCGGCAAGCGTCTTCACGACTACCACACCAAAGCCCTCTCCTCTGGAGTAGCCATTAGCACGATGATCGAAGCTGTAGCAACGACTGTCGGGAGATAAGAAGTTCATGTTAGAAAGTACTGCGGTCGCTTCCAGGCTGAACATGAGGTTACACCCAGCAGCAATTGACTATAGAAGGTAGTTTCAGTGTAAGAAGAAGTTGTAGATGACTTTTTCGTTTTTTGTGACGTACCATCTTCGACTCACCACTCCACAAATCACGGCATGCAAAATGAAGAGCTGTCAAACTACTTGAACAGGCCGAATCAAGATTGACGGAGTTCCCAGTGAGGTTGAAAAACCAACTCAACCGGTTCGCAAGCATGGCTGGGGAAGATCCAGTGGCGCTGTATCTTGGTAAATCTTGCGGGTCCTTGGGCATGAATGCTTGATAATCATTCGTAAAGCATCCGGTATATACTGAAGTCTTCGAATTGGCGATTGCTGCCATTGACAAGCCAGCTTTCACGCGTGCACATCAGCATTTGAACAATTCTACGACCGCATTGTGCGTTCGTATCTAGTATAGAATGCAAAGTGGACAAACCATTTTCTAGGGCTCTATATGTAGTCTCTAAAAGACCACGCTGCATTGGGTCCATATCTGAGGCTTCAGATGGCGTAATAGAAAAGAACGGTGCATCAAAAGCGCCAAGCGCCTGTGTTACAAAGTGTGCTCCTTTGCACGGTATCTAATTATTGTTAATTCAAAGCCTTCAAACCAGGGCACAAGCGCGGAATTTTTGATATGAAGACATACCGTGTCTGTCCGGCTTCCATCTGGATGATAGAATGCGTCAATATTGATTCGATCATCTGGGTATTTCGTCATGGCACATCTTCCTTCCCGAAGCATTTGCCAAAAAGACTCAGGTGTGACGGCGTCCTGAGGAAATCTAAATGAGAGGCCCACGACGGCCAGCGGTTGAAACTTCTGTTTATCCAGCGGCGTGCTATAAGTGTATGGGTCGTCACAGCATTCCGCGCCAAATGTTTGGTTGTGTCTTTCATTTATGCTATCGTTGTGACCAGTATCGATAGACACCATGTCTTCTTCTAACGAAGGCGCCATGACTGTATTTTTTTTGGTGGGGGGGGGGGGGGGGGGGGGGAGATATGAAATCAAAAATTAGGGTAGAAACTGCAGTGTATAATTTTGACTCTACTCGGAAAGAACTCGTCAGCGGTGAAAAGAATGATGTTTTGGCTCTCTCTTTTAGATTTACGCCTGGCGGTGCCTTCTTGTAGTAACTCCAAGCACGTTGAGATACAACAGCCAAAGTCAGGCATCATTTGCTCTTCGATGATTCATGTGCGACATCCTGTAATGCAAGGGACCGGCGAGGTTCTCACTCCAACATAGTATTGGGGAGATCGATGCAGTTTTGCGTGAAAGTTTTGCCTATCTGTTTCGTCATTTCTTCAGTGGAACGTTTATGCTATCGACCCTTGAGGATCAACAAACATAGTCTCCTCTGCAGGATAGGCAGCACCGTTGAACCTTGATCTGCGTTCGTAAGGCACACACCTATATGCTAGGATAGCGACCACTAGGAACGCATATGATTAGACGAGCACTCGGGCTTTCCTCGCTAGTGGAAAAATATCTCCTCAAATGTGCATTGTTATAATCGTCAGCTGTTCTCCCACCTTCTACTCTGGTATTTATACGCCTTATGCAAGGGGCACATAGCCATCCAAGAATACCAAGCTGGCACATCGTTTTGGCTTTTTCAAGCTAATGCAGATCATTAATGTTGACATCGGCAAATGACTTTAGTCGGGAAACACGATGCCACCAATTGCGTCGCGATGACACCCGTAAGTGAGCGCGCTGACGGATTGCCACCCCATTTCTGGAATAGCGGAGGCTGCGCCGCAAACCTTTGAAGTGTTGTGAGCTTGTTGTAACCTTGGCCACAAATGAAGAAAACCCAGTGTCGTATTCTGAGTTACTACGCCGCATAAGTTGCGTTGGTTTACCAGTAAACGGTATCCTTATTCAACCATTCAAATATAAGTGCTACAGCAAATCTTCCTTGCTAAGTTTCAAAATCAACTGCCGGACACCGCAGGCCCCCACGGAAGGATACTAAATTGAGTCATAACCTTTCGGTCTCTTTCCACTCGTTTGTTTCCACCGCCTTATGGTAAATGGTTACCAAAGTTGGCCGTTGTAAGTTACAGCCGAAACCCCCAGTTCTGAGCCTTTCTTGCCAAGCGAAAGCGGATTTCATGGTACAAATGACCAACAAAACCATCCATATATTGAGAGCCAATGGCCCTGCTCCAATGGAGAGTAGTATTTGCAAAAGATGACACTTCATCCTCGTAACTTTGCAAGGTTGATTCGCCGGCGAGGAAATTTGCTAGGCTCAGACAATGCAGCCCACATTGGTTTGTGCTTTGCGCCGCATGCGGTCGAAAAAGTGCGAATGCATCCCCAACCAAGAAAAGCTTGCCATCAAAATGAGAGGATCTCGGTGAGACACAATCATATATTCCAGTGACGAATGGTGTATCAATTTTGTTTACTAGTTCTTTGATTGGAGTAGGGAAGTTGTCATTGCCGTAAGCCTGTTTCTGTGCCCATATTTCAGGACGCACCTTTCCAAACGGCACAGTTCTCTGGTGTTGCATTCCATCAATGTCAGTCATTATCGATGAATACTCAGGAGAATCTTGTTGACAATTATCGTACCAGACCAGGTTCACATGTCGTTCCCCTGGTTCAATACTGCCGTCTTCACCGGGAATGAGATACCTTGTGATTGTCAGTATACTTCGAGTGCCACGGAAGTACAGGTGTCACCTACACTACAATATAGTAGCGATCTCCGTGGTAACGAATGCATCTGTCAAAGAGGAAATCCAGAGTTTCTCTCGAAACCATCTGCTCGGGAACAACCCCTCGCCAGGTCAGAAACCCCGCATATGGGATTTTCAGTTTTGGATATAGCTGCTTTCGAATAGAAGATCCCGCTCCATCTGCAGCAATAACAAGATCAGGATGAAGAAGCTCGGTTGAACCGCTTTCAACATCTTCATAGGTGACTGTAAGCCCTGTCTCCTTTTTGTACGAAACGGTCTTGACTCGTTTCCCTACATCGTAAATGGCGGAGCCATCTTCTGGTGAATTTGGCGGGGGTAGGGGCACGTAATCACTCTTCAGCCCATCAAAATTTGCTCTCAAACGATAGTAGAATGTCTTCCAGTTGGTTAATTTGAATGGAACGGCGCGACTCTCGGTAACTTCGAGATCGGCGTCAACGACTTCCAGCTTGGAGGCAGTAACAAAGTGTGGGTGACCTTGGATTCTGTCATGCTTGCGCAAAATTTGCTGGCCGTAGGCACCTAAGCTCATCCCGGCAGCTTGCCCCTCCCGGATAGAACTTGGGTACTGTTCGAGAATGCGCACATTGTGGGAAAGTTGTTTGAGCATAACACCATGCATCAATCCTGCTAGGGAGCCTCCAATCTGAGGCATACGAGGTCAGTAACTGCGTCGCTCATTTGCGGATTGTCATAATCACTCACAATAACCACGTTCAATTGGCTGCTGTCCATAGTTATGAAGCCAGGATCTGTTGGCGAATCTGGAATTATTGCGAGAAGAAGGTATTCTTGAAGAAGGCAGGCGGGATCACGGATTGAAATCGCACCGGAGGGTCGCACTGATGGAATGAATGATCCTAGTGCAAGTAAGGTGTTGGTATCGTTCTTACGAAGTACCATATGCCTTATTTACTGCATTGGAGAAAGAGAGAAGGAAAGAGATCCAGGATGCAAAATGGTGCGGTTACATTGCGACCGCATGGTGCTCGGATTAGGGCGTAGCACGATCCGATTGGGGATTGTGCAAGATGACAAGTACTTGACGGCTGTATAGTTCCGGGTGAGATGCCCAAACCACGCATGTGCCAGAAATGTACTTCGTACAATAATGTTCGTGCAGATACTGTAAGTTGGCAGGGCTCTGTGGGAATTTTCCGATACAGTACCATGTTATGGGGATTCTCCAAGGAAAGGCCAAGACTCGGGCGCGGCTAAAATATTCACAGGCTACACTGCGGCAACATATCTAATACTCCAAGAAAATTGTACAACTTGAGCAGCATATAATTAAATTTGATTTTGAATACTTCGCCATTGGTCAAAATTAGACCCCTGAGATAAATTTCCATGAACGTCCATTCTCTCAATCATGCCGAAGTTTCAAAGCACGAACCAAGCCGTGGCTTTCCCGCCTCACCCGTGCAGGAACTCCAATAGTGTCCTAAACAACATCGACTGTCCTCTTAACGCGTATTTGATCCAAATTGATTTGGTTAAGTTCGTAAGACTCCTGATCAACTGGCGCCTTACCCGCTGTAGTTGACGCTGCTAGAGACGGTGACAATGCCTCCTGACTGCTGCTTGCCCGTTTCCTCGAAGAATTGCCATCACCAATTTTGTATGATGTTGGAGGGCTTCGGCGAGAAGTCGCATACCGTAGCATTCCATAGCGACGTCGCAGAGTAGTTGTAAATGCGGTGATTTTCGGATAGAGTGGTTTGAATGTAGGCAAGTTCACACATATTACGCCGGTGCATGCGTGTATTTCAGTCCAGATATCGGAGTTTAGGAAGTTCACTATGAAAGAATATCGTTAGTCAGGTATGAAGTCGGTTTCTGGGCCACAAACCATAAGCTCCTGTTCCATTGTAAACCAAGATCACTCGCACTATTCCCGTAACTACAACGCTAATACATGTCAAAATTACACGGCATAAGTAAGTGATGTGGGTAACCTTACAATCCTCCTAGGCAAAAGATGGCAATGACGAGAAATTTGGTACGGGTCGGCATTTGTAACTTCCATATCGAACGAACAGGAAGTGTCAGGACAATGAAGTCTAAGAAGACGCCGAAAGATTCAGTGATAACAACGAACAGGTTGAATTCTTCGAAACAAGATCCCGTTGGTGTAGGATGCCACAAGAAGTCGATGGGATGACAGCTGAATACATTCCCGAAAAGAGCACTCAAAAAGTATGCAATATTGAATGAGTCAACGACAATAGAAGCAATTCGAACACCTTCAACTGGAAAGATGTATCGATAGAGGCAAGTCAGGGAGAGTCGAGCAGCCGTCATCGTGAATAGGTAGAAAGGACTGGCGATAAATTGAGCCTTCGAATCTTGTTAGTCCCAAGAAGAATCAATGTGGTGTTTGGACGATGAATTTTGCATACCTTTAGGAATTCTTCGAAAGATTTAACTTGTAATTCTTTCGAGTCCTTGTTCAAGTCTTCAGCGCCTCCAACAACGGCAGCTACTGCCAGTCAGTCATAAATTTTGGGACTGTGGCCGTGTGTTTGGGATAATAATCATACACCATATCGTTAGGCCGCACAATGGACCCAGACTGATGGTAGCGACGACCACCCAGAAATCGTCCCAACTCCATCTGTGCTTGATGGTTCTTCGAGAATAAAGGCGAAGAAACACTGTGATCGCTGCAACCGTCGTGAAGGTAATTGATACACCAAGCAATGCGCGACTATTCTCGTTGAGTTTCGCCATAGTGCACTAGAATTGGGCCACTGGAGCGCGAGGAAAGAACACTCGAGCAATACAAATCCTCACCTAGAGCTGATGATGATTTAGTAATGTGGAGAACTGGCGAGGTCCGTATGAGAGCCATGGTCAAGTACTGGTATTATTGTACCCGGCGAATGTAATCTGCTGGGATGAAATTAATCGTGTGTGTGCAAGGAAACAGTTGGTGAACAGTTGGTGGAGGGGTCCCTTTGGCATGAAGAGCTATGCAAGTAAGACGGAATGAGCTGTATCCGGAAGGTGTCTTCCAACAACCAACATACACGTGCGGCACAGCACTCGCCACAAAAGAGATCGAGCTATCACAAGTTTCAGCAGATAGTAAAGACACGGATATAGCCTGGGGTATCGTAACCTAGAGCATTGCAGTTTGATCCCATCAAAGAGGGCTGTGATGGACGTAGTAAGTAGCATTGCGGCCCATGTGCCTGTCTCCCTCCAGGTAAAAGTTGAAGAATCCGAGTTGTGTCAAAACATGCATGAAGAATTTTTATCGAATATAAAGTTTTAGCAGCCCGACGTCAAGAAATCTCGCAACACAAATCATAAAACATCCAGAAGTCCTAGAAATGTCTTCAGACTCACCCCACGGTAACAGCGAAAGTGATCCTGGTCTCAACACAGCAGGCGGGGAAACGAGAGTGAAGTCCCCAGCCGAAGCGGAAAACCAAACCCCAGCTCCCCCACCAGCCTCGATCCCATTCAACTATCTCACAGGATGGCGGGTGCATATATCCCGTATAGCGTGAGGCGATAGCTTTATCATGAAGCCCCAATTGCTAATTCATCCACAGACTGTATCTCTCTATTTTTCTTGCCAACTTTGAGGTGTCTGTCATGAGCACGTCGCTCGTAGCCATTACCGATGACTTGCAAGGATTTGACAAGAGTAATTGGATAGTAACAACATATCTTATCACTTATACTGGTAAGCCGTCTGTCTCAGATCTGGGTCTTAAGTCGCATAGGAGGAGGGCTAACCAAAAGGTCTCAATTCAGTTTTCATACTCATATGGTCCAAACTATGTGATTTATATAGCCAGAAATTCATCCAGTGCGCTGCACTTGTCGTTTTTATCGTCTTCTCAGGAGCATGCGGTGCAGCACAGACAATGACACAACTGTATCATGGGTAACCTGTTCCTTGTCGTCGAGCTTTGTCACTAACACTTTCCAGAATCACCCTTCGAGCTTTTCAAGGCATCGGAGGCGCGGGGCTCTACGCAGTACCTACCATAATGTGTTTCGAGTTATCTCGTCCAGAGCTTCGCGCCAAATACATGGGTGTATTATCTGCAGTATTTGCTCTGTCGTATGTCCTTGGGCCCATTCTCGGAGGTGCCATAAATGTTGGCACAACTTGGAGATGGGTTTTTTTGTTGAAGTAGGTTCTCTCCTCGATGCACTCCGTTGCAGAAGAATGTATTAATGAGGGTGGTCTGCAGTGTACCTGCTGGTGTCGTGGCGATGATACTCTTGCTGCTGGCGTTGCCATCAGAATTTCCGTATCAAGGAAATCACCCAAACAATCCTTGGAAAGGTAAAAAGATAATGTCAAAGCATTTTCTAGAGAGGATTGATTTCTTGGGAGCAGGCCTCCTACTTTTGGCCTCCATCTTGCTTATAATCGCAATCAACGAAGCTGGAACTGGCCGGTTTTCATGGTCGACTCCACTAGTGATCACACTTCTCTCTTTAGGCGCAGTCCTATGGGTTGGGTTTTTCTGCTGGGAGTTTTACACTTCGAAGAACGAAAAACTACCCCAACGGCCAATATTGCCTTGGCAGCTCCTCAGCGACCGGGTTTTCATCGGTATGCTCAGGTCAGTCTTAGTCCATGTCCCTTCTTGAAGGTGATCGATTTGACGTGTTCTCTGGTATCTAGCAATTCTTTCACTGTCGGCGCAGTCTACACAGTGTCCGTGGTTCAAATACCACAGAGAGTTCAAACTTTGAATGATCTGTCCCCTTTGCAAGCTGGGTATCGGCTCCTTCCCCTCGTTTTGGCGTCTCCATTAGGCTCCTTAATTGCTTCATTCGTAAACAAGAGGACGAAATTCAATTCCGTGATTATCCTCCTTGTTGCTGCCACACTGCAAATTGTAGGGTCAAGTCTCGTCTCGATACTGCCCGTCAAAACGACTGGCTTAGCTGGTGCTGTTCCTCCAGCACAATATGGTTACGAGTTGCTTTTGGGACTCGGTCTTGGGATCAGTATCAGCACACTGTTCCTAACTGTCCATCCCAATGTCGAGCGACGGTACATAGGTATATCTTCCGCAGCATCTGATAAGACTGAGACTGATATGAGTGCATGCAGCTGTTGCGCTTGGAGCAATAAACCAATGGCGCAGTCTAGGCGGCGCCCTTGGATTGGCAGTTGCTGCAAGCGTCATGACCAGTTCTGTCAACTCGAAACTATCAGGATATCTTTCTCCGGAACAAGTAAGCGGCGTTCTTCAGTCTGCCTCAACAATTCATGCCCTTCCACCATCGCTACAAGGTGTGACAAGATCACAATTCGGCAGAGCATACAATGAGCAAATGAAAATCGTCGTGGGGTTAGCGGTCGCTCAATTTCTGGCGACCTTGTTGATGTGGAGGAATAAGGTAGCGAGACAATAAGATGCTGATCCGATGGAAACTCGTCAACAGTATTGGGATGGTTGGATTTAACGAGCTGGGAATAGTTTCTTAAATGTAGGAAGGGTCGCAGAAGTCACCTACCTAGATAAATCAAGCCTTTGTACGTAGTATACAAGAACGTGATTCAAACATTGTAATCTTAAATATACACTTTATCCTGCTCGGCTTAGCTCAAACTAGATTGATTCAGTCGTCGACTATAAGCCGATAAGTACAAACAGAGAAGTCGAAGATTATTAGCTAAGCTTTTTACTTCTATACGAAGTACTCACTCTTCCTTTTGCCCTCTTCTTGGCGCCTTCCATCCTTGAGCCGATCTTAAGCCGATGCTCGTTCGGCAATCGCCCTTTTGGCCTGCCTCGGCACAAGGGTAATAATGCAAGTCATTGAGCTTCTAGCGCTAGAGCAGGTGGTACTGTAAGTAGAGTTGCTGTCACAAGCCACAAAAGCTTGTAAAACAAGAAAATCAATAAAAGTCTCAAGCTTTAGAAGAGCAGAGCTGTCCTTTCTTCTCCGCACAGCTCAACACCTTCCTCTTGTTCGACTTGAAGCGATGTCTTCCTCAGACCCCTCCAACACCGGAGCCCAGATTAACAAACACCTCGACTCTCTCCCTTCTCCCATTTCATCCCACTTACCCCACGTCCCCGAATCCCAACAGGAATTAAAACAAGACGCTGAAATCGTTGTGCAGAAGTCCTTCGCTGGTCTACGTTCACTAGCTGCCGGTGGGTTCGGTGGTGTATGTGCAGTAATCGTTGGGCATCCATTTGATTTGGTGAAGGTTCGTTTGCAGACAGCGGAAAGAGGGGTGTACAAAAGTGCTATTGATGTTGTGACGAAGAGTGTCGCGAAGGATGGTTTAGCAAGGGGATTGTACGCTGGTGTCAGTGCTCCGTTGGTCGGCGTCACACCTATGTGTATGTTACATCTACTATATTTTCGTCCTACCTCTACACGAATGACAGCTTGGCTAATCATATATCTTAGTCGCCGTATCATTTTGGGGTTTCGATGTGGGCAAAAACCTCGTCCGAACAGCAACATCCACCGGCGCTTACGAACCCCTCTCGATTGCCCAAGTCTCCGCTGCAGGTTTCTTTTCTGCTATACCTATGACCCTGATCACTGCTCCGTTCGAGCGCGTAAAAGTCCTTCTCCAAATCCAAGGCCAAAAAACTCTTGCGCCGGGGGAGAAACCTAAATACAGCGGTGGAGTGGACGTCGTGCGACAACTATACAAAGAAGGCGGGGTACGCAGTGTCTTCCGCGGATCCGTTGCGACACTTGCTCGAGATGGTCCAGGGAGTGCAGCATACTTCGCAACCTACGAATATATCAAGCGACGCTTAACCCCTCTTGATGTTGCGACAGGGAAGCCAAGCGGGGATTTGAGTTTACTCGCAGTGACGGGGGCAGGTGCATGTGCAGGAGTTGCGATGTGGATTCCAGTTTTTCCGGTCGATACCGTGAAGAGTCGATTACAAACATTAGAAGGAAATCCTACAGTGGGAGGGGTTATTTCAGGATTGTGGAGAAATGGTGGTATGAGGGCGTTTTTCCCCGGATTTGGGCCAGCGTTGGCGAGAGCTGTGCCAGCCAATGCTGCGACATTTTTGGGAGTGGAACTGGCGCATCAGGCTATGAACAGAGCGTTTGGCTGAACGGGATATATATGGCTGAACAAAATGGGCTTGAATAAGATTGCTTGAAGCACCGTGAAGTGGGAAGAAGTTGTAATGCAATAACAGGACAGTCGACGAGTCAGTCATGAGCACTTTAGAGTTATAGATCTTTTGTTAATAGATCTACCTTATGTATAGCCATATAGACCCATTGCTGTGGAACTTGTAGGGGAGTCATTTCGATCAGGCAATCTGCAGCAAATTACACCACACAGCCAGCTTAGCAAATAGTGCAATTTCGGCCTTTCATATATAATATAGCTTTCGAATGCTACTCGTAGTCATTGCGCTATGTAAAACATAAGATATGGCTAGTTTTTCTGATGTAGAATACATCTGAAGACTGGTGTACCAATTTCTGGGATTCAGTTCGCACAGAATTTTTGTCACTCTGTATCTATGAACAGCATGATATTCTTCTTTCTCTGCGCCTTGAATTCCACCTTGCATAGATAGGTTAAAATACAACTCGAGATACACACTACCATAAGGATACCAACGGGGCTATTAATGATACAATCATCTGCCAGACCGCCTTTCCTCACTATGGTCTCGTAAAAATTGCTTTCTCAAGACTTTCTCTCCTACCAGTGCGCTGTGCGCTGTAGCTAGTTCCGCAGGCATATAAATAACTGAATCCACAAAAGGATTATCCTTGGCCTGGGCAGCTGTAGGAGGAGTATTGGAACTCTTCATCTTCCACTCTACTCTTGATTTCTTGAGCCTCTTGGTCCCCAGTACCGCTCAAACAAAGCCCCTCTTGTCGGATATGAAGAGTATCTTCCTTCACAATCATACAAGACCGCTTGGGGTGAGGTTGAGTGACAGCCATATCACCCTGTCTCGTTGATGACTGGAAGTAGCTACATGTTGGAGTTGGTGACGAAGGGTCATATCGAGTGATATGTGTCGAGTAATGAAGTGACAGCCATCACAATTGGAATTTGTTATTTAAGCAACAACTGCTCCTGTTTATTCGTAATGGATCAATATCAATTCTCCATATCAGGGTTTTCCTGCCATATCATAAATCGAAACATGGCTGTCTAATATTAGTATTATCCGCAAGCGCTTTCTGCATCCCGACTTTCGCAATGCGCGTTTTGTGAATAACGGAACTAGTATCGACATCTTATTCCTTCATCCTCTTAGTAGGCCGAGAGTCATCTGGCAATCCGCTTCGCTTGGTCCCCGGTAGGCTACCAGTTCTGATGTCGTTGTCATCTTGGCTGACTCTACGATGCGGGTACTCCACCTTGGCCCCTTCAAAGACGTTCGCACTCACTTTATCTCCGGTGCTAAAAAATGGATGAGTTAATGCTGCTTGAGCTGTCAAACGTTTCTCCGGGTCATATTCGAGCAATGCGCTCAATAGTTTGTAGCCTTCAACTCCTAGAGACGAATTTGACGAAGGAACAGACGTTTGTGATTGGGCATTAATGGTTTGGAAGTACCACTTCTCCAGAGATGATCCACCTGCTTTCGCATGTGCCGAGGCGGAAAGCGTGGACAATTGGGAATACTCGGGCATTGATACAAGGTGGGACCATTTCTCTTTGGTAGGTAGACCCATGATGTCGACAATTTTCTGCATTTGGTTCCTCTGAAATGGCACAGTTTTCTTCGAATCCATTTTTGCCTCCTCCCCCTTGAAAATCGGTCTTAGTGAAAGCAGCTCTGCAAATATGCAGCCGATAGCCCACATATCAATCGCCGGGGTGTAATGTCTCGAGCCAAGGAGAAGTTCTGGAGCACGGTACCAAATGGTGACAACTACTTTATCTCCAGAAAACAATGAATGAAGAGGTTTGTTGAATAGACGGGCTAGCCCCAAATCGCCTATTTTAACCTCTCCTGAGGATGTCACCATGATATTGGCAGGCTTCAAATCCCGATGCAAAACCCAGTTGGCATGAAGATACTGACAGCCATTGAGCAGTTGAAACATAATGCTTTTGACCGTGGGAGCAGGTATAGGATGTCGGGTGGGTTGAGTATGATGATGTATTATTTGCAAGAGATCGTGTTCAGCATACTCAAATACCATAAAGATACACTTGTCTTCCAGGATAGTCTCCACGAGACGAATGATGTTCATATGATTGAGCTCCGAGCACAGTGCCATTTCCCTCACCGCTGATTGAGAAATCCCGGTGTATTGGATTTGTTCCCCTTCTTTGTCTGCTTGTATAGTTAGAGACTCTGTAGACAAGATGAAGGGATTGCAGGTGAGGAAATCAATTACCTGGCTTGAATTTCTTGATGGCAAATAAGCCCGGAGCATCTTCTCGACTTCTGGCCTTATAAACCCTCCCGTATGTACCCGAGCTGATGAAGCCAATGATGCTATATCGATCGATGATGCGAACTTTACTCTGATATCCTACGTTTTGGTTGGTACCTCGATCGGTGGGTTCTAGGATTGAGGTTAGCATCTATGGAAGTGTGAGCAACGGAATAACGACCAACGATGAAAAGGAACGGCTTTTCTTGTAGGAAACATAGTAATGGAAAGTGATGTGATAAAGTAGCTCTGTGGACGTGGTGTAAAATGGATATTTTGGAGGATGTCGCGGTGCGTGAAGTGGATAGGTAATGTCTAACCTTCAAACGCAGCTTGAACGCTTCTTTTCAAGTTTTGGGTCCTTGATGCAGAGACCGAGGACGGCCCTCCGGATGACAGCGGATTAGAGGTCAAGCTCATTATTGTGGATATGCTACTGCAATGAGCTGCAAGAACGCACTGATCTGCATCAAGGTATAGCCAGGGAGGTGTAAGGTACAGGTACGAGAAAAGAGCGAGAAAGGAGCGGCAAAGGAAAGGAATGGCTAAGGGACGGTGGCGATGGCGAGGGCGAGAGCGATGGCGAGGGCAAGAGCTGGTATGCGAGATGGACTGGTAGTAGCGTGCAGGCGACCGGGCTCGCCGGCGTGGTGAAGGAACGAGTGGGATATAAGATGGAATGGGATGCGATGCCGTCGAGTGGATTTACAGGCACAATGGGGTCACTGGGGGGACGTGCTGCTGCTTCTTATCCTTATCGTAGTCCTGTCTGTTGATTCCGTGTCTCCGTGCAGGACCACGCCCACGCCCACGCCTACCCAAAATCCTTGGATTCAATTCCATTCTCTCCATCCTCTCCGTCCTCTCCGTCCTCTCAATCCTCTCAATCTTCTCCTCTCAATACAAGCTCAAGCTTACCACAAAACAAGTTCTTTTGGTTTTTGCTTCTTCGCCGCGCGAAACAATCAATTCAACCTACCTAGTGAGCTATGTCTACCACGCCTGGAAAAGCTGACGAAGATGATTTCGATGCGCTTGAAGCCCTCGAAAGTGAGGCTAAAGAATTCGACAAGGTATTTTCCCTTCTTGTTCATTGCGCATATATCGTGATGCTGATGGGGCTTTTACAGGATGCAGAAATCGATCGCATTCTCAAAGCTTTTCGTTTAGATGCGTAAGTGCAATCATTCCATCGCCGCAAGGAATAGGGAGTGGAACAAGACTGGTGCTAACAAGGTGATATCAGTTATGCAGTACTTGATCTCCAACCTGGAGTCCCCGAATCCGACATCAAAAAATGCTACCGAGTCAAATCTCTCCTCATCCATCCGGACAAAACAAAAAACCCTTCCGCGCCCGATGCATTCGACCGATTGAAAAAAGCGCAAATGGAACTTATGGATGAGAAACACCGCGAACGACTCGATGAAGCTATAGCTGATGCACGCATGTTGCTGATTCGGGAGAAGAAGTTGACCGTTGACAGTGAGGAGGTGAAGAGTGAGGAGTTTCGGAAAGAGTGGAGGGAGAAGACCAAATATGTTCTGATTGATAATGAACAGAGAAGGAGGAGACAAATGAAAGCGCAGATGCAGGAGGAAGGAAGGGAGCAGAAGAGGGTAGAGGAAGAACAGGAGGCGAGGAAGCGGAAGAGGGAAAGTGAGGTCAAATGGGAGGAAACCAGGGAGGAGAGAATCGGCAGCTGGAGGGAATTTCAGAAGGGTCCACCGCAGAAGAAGAAGAAGAAGGCAAAGCCTCTAGGTTAGGTAGGTATCAAGTAACCCCCGAGGACTGGGCGGCAAATACGAATTTCACAGTTCTGAGGCCTGGTCCATGGCTCATTTCAAATTGAGCAGCGTAGCCTTGAAGTACATCTTCGTCTCTTGTTCAACAGCATCATTATCTCAACGCCAATAAGCTCTTGTTTCTGCTTTGGCTCGTGTTCGTGGTTATTTCGCAGCAATCAGCAGACTGGTACTACAAAACGCGAGATTAGACAGGGAAAGCCGATAACAAGCTATGGCGACGAAGGCGAAATCGTCTACGTAATATCTTTGTACCTCGAACTGTGTTCGTCTCAGGCAGAGAGACATCTGAGAGGCCTTGTCCACTGAAACCAATCGCACAGTGCTTCAACTTTACATGGCGTGGCGTGGTGTTTCAAATCTGGAAGAAGAGCAAACCACACAAGCCTTAGCCCAGGTATTTGGTGCTTGTGCAATGACCCGATGGGCTGATTGATCATGGATGAAGGAGAAGAAGAAGACTGAGGGGTGACGATAGGAAAGCCCTAAGATGCCTAAAAATATCAACCACAAGGAATTATTGTACATTGAAGGCAATTAAATTGCAAAACTACACGACAGCGAAATAAGTGTATGAACCAGAAACGTTGAACATTATCTCACTCCGTCCTGCGCTGCATACTCTACTAGCTTCTCCCCTCTTTCCTTATTCTGCTAGCCCAGCAAATCACTCTTCATAACTATCTTCCTCGCAGGATTCTTCCTAGTTATATATTAGACCTAAAATGCACCAGTGCCATTCTTCTCGTCAATAACACGATAACGTTCTCTCTCCTTGCGCTCCTTCGACAGCATAGCGATCCCAAGAATTAGTGCTACATCGAGACCTGTGTGTTGATGTTAGTGAAATGCTCATCAAGACCTATTTGCCAATATAAAAACTCCAATCTAACATACCAACAATACCAAAAGCGGCCGTGAAAATGACGTCCAAGAAGTTTCCATCGAGCTTGACAAAAGCCGCACTGCAACCAGGCATCGTCGCAGCAATAATCGAGTTTGGGCAGGTAGAGTCGGTAACAAAACCGGGAGATGTACTATTGAAGTATCCGCAGCAGGAGAGCTCCTCCTGAAGAAGAGACTGAGTGGTGGGGGATTGCGCATTCCATGTATTCAAGAGACTCTCCTTGGATCTTAGTGTCCCGAACCAGATATCCAAACCGATGACCAAAGTGAAAATAGCGCAGATAACGGTCATATATCCGTGGAACTTCAGCCATCCTCGGGTGGTGGATAGTATCATTGCAGGGATCGAGATGAGGAAACTGATGAATATTATAACTGCATTTCCAATAGCCGCTACGTCAATCATGTTAGTCCTGCCAATCATTGCTGTGGCTGGTTGAAGCGACTCACCATTGAGAGGAGTTCCCATCAACAGAAGATTTGTCGCAACGCTGGCGATAGTCGGTGCCTGTGAAGTTCCAGACTTCGTCGTCAAAGCAAATCCTAACATTAAGGCCCCCGAAGCCACAAACAACACATCGAGCACGATATAAGTCCAGAGCACCTTGTCCGCCATCTTGAATAGAACCAGCTATATCAAGTAACCGTGATTGAACCTTCCACTGATAACCTTGAGCTCGATGATAGGAAAACAATAGTAGAATGCGTGAAGGAAAATAGGTGGATACGTATATAAGTATGTTCGACGGGTCGACGGGTCCCTGATTGACGGCCGGCGCCTAAGTTCCGTGATGTGAACGAATAGGAGGGCGGAGAAGATGTGCCGCCTCTTTTCTCCACGTCAAATGAAAGTGTTAATTATATGAAATGAAGGAAATGAAGGAAATGAAGGAAATGAAAGAGCACACGGTAGAATCAACTCGAATAATACGAAATCTATCGATTAACGGAGCTGCAACTTTGCAAGAAAGGGGGCACGAAACAGTCGACAACTACGACTCTCAAGGCAGAGAAAATCCGAGGAAATCGGAGAGAAAGAACGAGAGCGAGAGCGAGAATGACTAGACTTAGAAATAACGAACATCAAACAAGAAGAATCTTCATCATCATTGAAACGGCCGTGCCAGCTCTTGCAGCACATCATTTCACTTGGACAGTTGCACTGCAAGGGAGTGCACGGGGGATGGCGAAGCAAGTTCGTACGTTTGTACGGCAAAAGCCACTCCAAATTCGTATGTTGGAGGAATTCTACGACAATTGGCGTTTCGCCATGTGCCGCATGACTTCGCCGGGGCTAAGATTCTTGTCGCAGTGAGTTTCAGCCATCTACCCCTTCATCTATCCTGACTGCGCGTCTGTTGATTTGATTGGTTGGATATCTTTTACTTCGCCAGACAGATGGGCCAATCACAGCAGCTACCCTTCATGTGCTTCGTCGCTTTGTAAGCCTTGTGAGCCGTTTTCGCTGGCAGCCTTGTGAGCCTTTCCGCCGGCAGCCTTGCTTGGGACTTATTTTCGGGAGGCTATATCTGCAGGAGACTAACCTAGATAATCCTAGTCGGCCTCCACGGCAGTGGCCCTCGGAGA